>BDDC01000249.1:0-38487 GCA_001662425.1 Chlamydomonas sphaeroides | reverse complement strand
GCTCGGCGGCCCGCGGCTGCAGCTGTGGCTGGGCTCGGAGCTCACGGCGCTGAGCGGCCAGGCCGCCAACCAGGACGTGCCGCCGGAGCTGGCGGGCAATGCGTCGGACAGCTGCCCCGTGCTCAGCGCATGGGACGGCGTCCTGTTGGGCGCAACCTACGCCCTGCACGTCACCGTGAGCGGCCCGCAGCCGTCGCCCCTGCTGGCGCAGCCGCCCACACACGTGCACCGCTCCACTTCGCCTCCTGGTCCCGCCGCGCCGCACAGCTCGCCCTTCACGGCGCGCCAGGCGTACGACATCCTGCACCGCGGCTTGCTGCGGTCGCTGGGGGTGCCGCATGCCACCTGGAGCAGCATCGGCAAAGCGCTGTGCCTGCTGCTGCGACTGGTGCTAGAGCTGCGTCCGCGGGCTGCGGCTGTGCGGCTGCCCGGGCTGTGGGCCGCCGTGGCGGCAGCTCTGCCGCGAGCCACCGACGGGGAATACGTAGCTAGCGATGTGTTCCGCCTAACCGGCCTGCTGCTTATGCTGGAGCTGCCAGATGCGGCTGTGCAGGCGGCGGCGGCGGCCCGGCCGGGAGCAGCGCTGCCGTCGGAGCCTGCGGCCTGCCCGCTCAGCCTGCGCTGCGCGCTGGCGGCCGGCTTCGTGCCCGCGGTGGAGGCGCTGCTGCGGCGCCTGGCAGCGCAGCGCACGCGCCAGGCTGCTTCCGCCCTGCTCCTCGCCGTCAACGCGCTGCTGCGCTTCTCCGGCGTGTGGCCGGCACTGCTGGCGCACGGCCAGGGGCGGGAGGTGGCGTCCCTGACGCTGACGCTGCGCAAGGCGTTGTCGGCAGGCCTCACGGACGTGGAAGTAGATGTGGCCTTTGATGCCGGCGCCTACAGGCACTGCACCGGCAGCATGTGCAAAGGCGTCGCGTACGCTGCCACCCTGGGCTGTGGCTATCTGGCGGCGCTGCTGGAGCAGGCGGCCGCGGCCATACAGCTGCACCCCGAAAACGGCCCCGCTGCCACGCCTCCTACCAGTTCGCATGACGCGCTGCCGCTCAACAACTGCCTGGAGTCTTCGTCGTCGGCGCAAGTGCGGCTGGACTGGCTGGCGCTTGCCGGCGGAGCGCCGCCGCCGGGCTCGGCGGCGGCCGCGCAGCAGGCGGAGCTGGCGGCTGCTGCCGTACACCTTTGGTCGCCGCCCATCCTGGACAAGGCGATCTACTACGACGAGTCGTGGTCGGTCAGGGCTCACGCAGAGGTGCTGCTGTCGGCGCGGGCGGCGCTGCGGCACCTGGCGCGGCCGCTTCTGGCGCCGCGCCTGGAAGCCGCGGCCGTCGTCGCCCCCAGCGCCGCCGCCGGGCCCAGCGCCGCTGGTGTAAGCGCCCCCGGCACTTCGTCCTGGCTGGAGTTTGCGCCGTGCAGCCCGCAGCTGGATGACAGCACGTGCCTCATCCTGGAATCGTGGTCACTTCCCTACAGCGACGCCAACGCCCTTGAGGAAGCTCTCCTCGTCCCCTTGGCGGCTGACGTGCTCGAGGTGCTGGTGGTCCTGGCGCCGGATCGCCTGCAGCCGCGGCTGAGCTTGGAGGGCGCGGCGCAGGGGCCTGGGGCCGTTGCTTCCAGGCTGACCCTTGACGGGGCCACGGAGGCGCTCCTGCGGCGCTTCGGCCGGAAGCCCCTCTTTGCCGCGCTGCGTGAGCTGGCAGGTGCGCCCAAGGCCGCCGAGGGCGGCCAGGCGCCAGCCCCCGGCACCGCGCAGGCGGCGCTGTGGCGGCAGCTGGCGCAGCAAGCGGAGCAGGCCTGGGGCGGGCCCGCAGCTGCGGCTGCGGCGGCGCTGTTCGGCGGGCCGCCGCCTGCGCAGCGCAGCGGCAGCGTGGTGTCGTCGCTGCTGTGCGCCAACCCGGGCTGCCTCGCTCTGGACGGAGCAGCGAGGCCTCCAGGCAGCGGCGGGTGTGCCGGCGCTGCGGGGTGCTGTCGTACTGCTGCGGTGCCTGCCAGCTGGAGCACTGGCGCGGGGGGCACGAGCGGGAGTGCGCCAGCCGCGGGGGGCACGAGCGGGAGTGCGCCAGCCGGGCCGCGGAGGGGGCGGCCGTGAGCATCGGGAGGAGGGGGTAGCTTGGCTCCCGCCGTGGGCGCGGGCGTAGCAGCGGTGTGACGACGGGTTGTCCCGGGCACGGGGGCGGAGCTGTGGCACACCAGCGCGCGCAACGATGGCCCGATGGCGCTGATGCCGGCTTGCTTGGGCCAGGGGGTGGCGTGGCCTGTCCCCAGTAGCTGGATGAGGTAGCCCCGAACATAGCCTTCACTGAGCACGGCTCATTTCGCAGGGCAGTGGGAGCTACGATGCCGCCCCGACTGCGGCACGCACGGCGCACGGCGCATGGCCTGTGGCCCCGGCCCGGTCGATGCCCGGACACCTGCGCTCGGTAACATGTGCTGCAGGCCCCATCGAGGCGTGCTGTGGTCCATGCCGTGATGAAGTCGTGTCACGCCCAGAGAGAGGTCAGACGTGGGCCGGCCCCGCGCAGGGCATGCCGGTGGTGGTGGGGGCCTATGCTGTGGACAGGCATGGAATGGGGGTGCGCGGGGCGGCTTGGTACCCACCCGTACCCAGGGCGGCTTGCTTGCTGAGGACCTGGGCTGGCGCTCCGTGTGTTGCCAGCGTGCGCAAGGCAGGCGCTCGCGGCGGGTGTGGCACCGCCGCCGCAAGCCTTCCCATTGGAGCATTGGCTGATGCGAGGTCGCACAGTCAAGCGCGCGTGCCTGGCGCGGCCGCGGGCAAGGAGGCCGCTGAGGCGCGCACACAGGCACCCGTTGGAGCTGGGGCAGAGTCGGGATGGCACGGTCCGGCGGTGGCTGGCAGGAAGCTCGCGGTCGGGGGGCAGCTGGAACCGTTGCGAGCGGCGGCTGCCGGCGTGTTGTTGTTGGTGCCGTGCGGATGGGTGCGGACAGCCGGCCGGCGTGTGGCCGCACCGCGTGGCTCCACGTGGGGAGTTGCGCGGAGTTGCAGGCGTTGCTGTGTGGCCGCGATCCACATGGGGCCCGTTGGGTCGGGGGCCTTCAAATTGTTCGCGCGTGGCCCTTGTAGTCACAGGACCTTGGGGGCCTTGTTGCGATTTGCGATGATGTTGGGCACCATCTCGGCCCAGGCCGGCGCGCCTAACCTCATGTCACCCCACATCTCGGAAACATACCTGTAACGTGCGTACACGGCAGCCAACATGCTAGCAACAAGGAGCACGAACTCCCACCTGGTTCTGGCATAAGCGAGAGGGAGGGGCCAGGGGCCGTGGGAGATTGGAGCCGCGAGGGGAGCACGAGGCAGCACTGGCGACGTGGTATATGTACGATGGCGCGGGGAACGGGCCCAGGCGGGGTAAACGGGCAGAGGCGGACTGATTACCAGTTCCAGTGCGTGGGCATGACGGGTACTGCGTGTGTGTGGGGGGGGGGAGGGGAGGGGAAAGGGCGGGGGCTAGCACCCTCGGCATATGCGTGCGCCCGCCTTGTTACCCCCGGTCAGGCACCCGCGACATGCCCTGGCACAGAGCCCAGACAGCAGCACTAGCAGAACGCATGGGCCCCTGTGGCCGGAAATACGGCGGAAGGCTGGGCTTGCGGGAAGAGGGCGGGGACCGGGCAGCACGTGTACGGCACGGACTGTGCCTCGTCGACACCCACAACCGCGGAAGGCTTTAACCTTCTCCATAGCTCGGTGACGGCGTGCACAGAGATGTGGTTATAACTCTGAGAGCGTCCGTTCCGGTAGCCCTCTGGAACGTATGCAACATGCCGCCACGGCGGGCTGGACGTGGCCGCGGCGGCAAGACTGTCGCTCAAATCGTGTCTCCTCTAGAAGCTGCTACACGGGCTCTGCCTGTTGGCGCGAGGCAGCTGGTAGATGGCAAGTTGAACGCGAGCGAGGTTGAGCAGCTCGAGGAGCAAGCTTCCACGGTTTCTTGGCACGTAGCTACGAGCGACATGGCCGTTGCTGATGCAATCATGCGCACGCCTGGCGTTGCCTGGGCGCTGCTCATGGTGGCAACCAACGCCCTGCGCTCACCCGACGACAAGCAAAGCGTAAGTGCGCAACTGCTGCCCCGCATCGACCACGTAAATGCTGCCTTCGCTCGCATGTTGTCCGAACTTGCCGTCGTTCCCCTCCAATTCACCAGGCGCTCACGACGGGCCAGACGGCGCGCATCAAGATGGCCATCAGCGTCATCACGAGCGTTGCTACAAAATGCAGTCCTGCGGTGAACGAGGAGTGGGCGCTGGCGGTGCTCAAGGTCGACACGCTGCACGCCGTGGCCCGCGCGGTCGCTGTGGCAACGCAGGCGCTGCGGAAGTCGTCAGCCTCTCTCGACGTGCTGCGCATGGTTCGCAGCGTGTACCTCATTCTCAGTTGCTTGAGGGCTGGCGACGCGTGCGGTTCGGTCGACGCAGCGCTGCTCGCGGCGCTGCGCTCCAGCCACCTGCTGGAGCACGTGGGCCGCTTCGTGTGCATTCTGCTCGCGACACCCGAGGCACAGCCGCGCTACCCAGGCGCCGACGAGGACGTCGCGAAGCTGGTGTGGGACTTGTGCGACAGCATGTACACAGCGCACCTCTCTGCCCTGTGCGTCGCCCGCACAAGCGAGGGTGGCGCCAGCGGCAGTGGCGCCGCCCGCAGCAGCGCCGCCGGCAGCAGCGCAGCCGGCACCGGCGCCGGTAGCAGCAGCACCGGCGGTAACCGTACCATCGGCAGTGGCGCGGAGAGCAGTGGCGCCGGCAGCAGCAGCACCGGCGGCAACCGTACCGTCGGCAGCGGCGCCGGCGGCTGCGGTGCCAGAAGCAGCAGCAATGGCTCTGGCAGCAACGACCTCGTCAAGGCCGTGGCGGCTGGCGCCATTCCCGTGGCGACGGCCGCGCGGCACGCGTGCCGGATCCTTGGCCTGGCGGCGCTGTGTGCGGCGGACGGCGGCCCCACCTACGGCCTGTCCCGGGAGCTGCTGCGCCGCGTGCCGCTCAAGGCGGCCGACGGCAGCCGCCTGCCGTCAGCCTTCCGGGAGACCGACAGCCGCCGGCAGTCGGCGGCGGCGCTTGCTAGGTACCTGGACCGCATGCCCCTCACGGTCCTTCTATGCAGCCTCAAAGCGACGGGGCCATGGCTGGAGCTTCCCGGCAATTGTGGCTCTGGGGGAGCCCTGGAGCTGGCCCTGCGTACGGGACGGCTCGCGGTTGCTTCGCTGCTCGGACCGGGCGGCGGCGGCGGCGGCGACGGCGGCGCAGGCCCCAGCGGCAGCAGCGGCAGCGGCGCCACAGCTGGCGGCAGCAGCCGGGCCCTGCTGCGGCTTGCGCCGCCTGATGCGATGAAGGTCGGCACGGACGCGCTCCGCTGCTTGGGCGGCGCTGTCGGCAGCGAGCAGGCGGCGCCTCGGCTGTTTGCCGCCGCGGTGGAGGGCTGGCGGCTGGCGGCGGCGCTGGCGCAGCGCCTGGCGGTGTGGAAGGGCGCCTGCCGGCAGTGGGTGCACTGGCCTGTCCTCATGCTGCGTTGCGGTGCAGCCCAGCAGCTGGAGGCGCAGCAAGGTGAGGTCCAAACGGAGTTGATGAGGCGGGCGTCCAGCTGCTGCGGAGCCTGGCAACACTTCCTGTCGCTGATGGGCTGCTAGGTATCTGAGGCTGGGCATGGGTTGGTGGCAGACGGCAGCCGGAGAGCCCCCTGCCCGACCTGGAAGTGCGCCATTGGGACCTTGTACGACCCTGGCGTGGTGCTGGGGCGGATGGCCCTCTGGCGTTGGCTGCGCTTTGGCCTCCTCCTTGTAGACCGGTTTGCTCACTGCACGGAGGTGGGGGGGTGGGACAAAACCCCAGGGTGGGAGCACGAGTGGGCGCTCGTGCGAAGGGTGGGAATTAGTAGGGTGCCCGAGCAGCACAGTGTTGCGCTAGCTCAGAGAGAGGCAGAATGCCGAGGGAGGAGCTAGCGCAGCACTAAGCAGCTGGGGGCAGTCAGATCCTCCGTACAGAACTATGCTCAGTGCCTCCGTCGCCTCGCTCCTCCGGCACTAAGCCCTGTGCTTTTGCTGCCTGCTGCCCACCACTGCTGCCCACAGGCAGGCGCCAGCTCCGTGGCTCGCCGCCGCCAGCGATCGCCGCCGCGCTGGCCGGTGGGGCGCTGCGCTGCCTGGAGGACCTGCTGCGCCGCGCCGCCGCCGGCCCGGGCGCGGACGACGACGCCGCCTTCGACGCACTGATTTATGCAGCCGACGGGTGCAACACACATGGCCTCGCCGCCCTGCTGGCGCCGCTGCTGCTGCACGGCCCGCCGCGCGAGGCTGTGTCGCTGCTGGCGGCGTTTGGCGCTCTCATGGAGGCGCACCTAGGGGAGGTGGAGCCTGGGGTCGACGTCACGCTACGGTATGACGGCTTACATCATGCCTGCACCGTTATGCGGCTCCTGTTCATCGCAGCAAGCGGCGGAGCGGCGCCCGAGGCGCTCGCTGTGATCGTGGCCGGCGCAGCTGTGTGCCTGCCCGCAAGCGCCCTGCCAGCGGGTATGTGCGCGATGGTGGCCATAGCGCACACGCAGGGCCTGATCAGCATCCCGAAGGGGGTTCCCGCGATGGTGCGGGCCATGGCGAGGCTCGTGATTGTGTCCTTGCCGTTGGCGCTGGCGGCGCTGCAGCCCAGCCCAGCGGACGAGACCGCCGCCGCCGGCTGCTCCGGAGCCGCCGCCGTCGGCGCCGGCCCCGCCACCGGCGCCTGGCGGGCGCTGCTGCTGGCGGCGGGGGTCGTTCAGACCACTGGCATGGCCCTGGAGCTGGCGGCGGTCCTTGCGGAGCAGCGCCGCTCTGGCGGCTTGCGAGACTCGCGGGCGGGCTCGGCACCAGCCCTGGACCCTGAGCTCCTGAGCGCCCTGCCCGTCCTGGCGCTGTGCTGCGCGCTGGCCCTTGCCCTGCCGGCAGAGGTGGCGGCGGCGTTCGGCCGCCCACCGCGGCAGCAGGGCGTCTATATCACACGGGGCGAGCCGGCCGTCTGGTCCGCCGCGCCGCTACGGACGCTGGTGCAGGCGATGACCGCGGAGGGGCGGTATGAGGCATCGACGGCCGCCTCTCTGCTGCTGCAGCACCTCACAGCCCTGGGCGCATCTAGCAGTGACGGCGGAGGCGCCGCCGGCTCGTGGATCGCGCCGGACCCTCGTGCGCTGGCGGCGGCGCTGGCGGCTCTGCCGGTGGTGCAGGATCTGCTGCCGGTGGCGAGGGCGCTGCCGCCGCCGGACGCGGCTCAGCGGCTGCTGGGCGTGTGCGGCAGCCCGGGCTGCTCGCAGCGGGCGGGCGAGGGCGGGGCTGGCGGCGTCAAGCTGCAGGCGTGCGGCTCGTGTGACGTGGTGTGGTACTGCTGCCGCGACTGCCAGCGGGAGCACTGGAAGGTGGGGCACAAGGCGGTGTGCGGCGGCGTGCGGGGCGGCTGAGCGGGGGCAGGGCTCATGGGGGTGAGGGGGCTTATACTGGCCTGGTTTCTGGGGTTTTCGGGGCAGAACGGATGTGAGAACAATGATGGCAAGCGAGCGGCTCGGGGCTGTAGGCTAGGGGTTATGCCGGTCACTGCGTGTGTTTTCGTGTTCATGTTCTTGCCTTGCGCTGCCGCCGGCTGCAGCAGCTTGACATGAAGTGTCCGTTGAAGCAACACAGCTGGCCATCTCGCGCTGCGGTCGGCGCGGCTAGTGTTGTGTGACGAGTAACGCGGCACAGCGGACCGCGGCACGTGCCTGTCACGTGGGCGACACGTACGGCCGTCTGTAGCCCGGAGCTCGGCGGTTGGCCATTGTGTTGCGAGTCGTCAGCATCAAGGGAGTTTCCCTGCTGAGCGTGGCGCAGACCTTGGCATGGCGCGGACCCTAGCTCGGCCCCTGGCGACCATGCCCTGTTTTGGCAGCGAGGCTGCGCCGTGGATGCAAGTACGGTTTGCGGGATGATGTCGTGTGTACCTCATGTCTGTAGCGTGTGTACTTGAAAGGTCTTATGTTCTGGTTGTGTGGCACGGCATGCGCAGCGTTCCGTGTCTGCTTTCAAGCACTGCAAGTACAGCGACGTTCGTACGCCGCTGAACCTCTGCCGTCGCAGGGAGACATCGATGTTGCCTCGGTCGCGTAGGCTCACATTGTCACTCCGCCGTCTGCTGGCTGCGCTTGAATTCCATCAAGCCTGCCGCAGCGAAGCCTAGGCCTAGGCCTGCTGGACCTCACACCCGGACACGGATGCCGACCCGGACTGCGCTGCGGACCCGGACGCTGGCTGCGGACTTGACCCCAGGCCCGCCAGCACGGCATCGTAGATGCTGCTGACCTCCGGCTACATCACGATGGGTAGCAGCGCGTAGCACTGGAGCAACTGAACCAACTGAACCTCGCCCACGCTAGGTTGGGACGTCAGGTCCTGTCCCTGCACGCGTGTCACCGCCTGCCTGGCGTGAGCTCTGACCCTGGCATCTACCGTCGTCAGCAGCCCGCCCCAACCCTCATGCGGTGTGTTCGTAACCGCAGCTGCCCGGCCGGGGGTTTGCCGCAGCCGCATGCAAGGGGGCTGGCGAAAGAAAGTCCGGTTGCCCGCCGCGTCCAGGGGCAGCAACGGCCAGCAGCAGTGCCGCTTGTGTTGTTGCGGCCTCCTGGCCATGCGCAGTCAGGACCAGGAGGTCCCCCTGGTCAGGACGAGGACAGCGGCCGCCCTGGCTAGTCGTACAGCGTACGGCATGTGTAGGTGCCCAACGGACGCCCCCAGCGTACAGCGCTCACACATTCACACGGACCGGGCTACAACCGCAACCGCAGGTTCCTTGCCCCACCGCCAGGTTTCGTAGCCTGCGGCCGGCCTCGCTGCCCTGCGCAGTGTCTTATGCCACCAATCCCATCACGTCCACTGCCGTCTCACTAGCAGCTGCAGCGTAGCCCCAGCATACGCACTGCACATATGCCCAGCCCACAGTCTTACAGCCATCCCACGGAGCGTCACACACGCTCCCTCCAATGCGATCAGCAGAAATAGAACGCCTCACACCCGTCTCTCAGTATGTAGGTCTCCCATGGCCTGTGCTCGCAACCTCGCCTCCAATCCCCCCCAGATCCCTCCCCCCGTCGCCGCCCTCCGGTGCGCCGCCGCCTCCAGCCAGGCTAGCCTGTAGGTCACCGATGCGCGCCCGCACCTGCAGGGGGACGGACGGGGGCCGCAGTGCCGCATGAGCCTGAGAGCCACGCATGCGCGGCAGGCGCGCAGCGCGGCCAGGGGGCTGTGGCCTTCATGCCACCCCACCCAGGAGGCCCCAACCCCTCCCGCTCCCCCTGCTGCCCCTGGCGCCGCTGCTGCCGCTGCTCCCCCTGCTGCCGCTGCTGCAGCTGCTGCCGCCCACCTGCTGCTGCAGCGCATCGTGCAGCTGCCGGTTCTCAGTCGCAAGCCGTTGCAGCGCCATGCCGCTCTGCTGCTGCGCCATCTGCGGTCGCGCGTGTGTGGAGCCAACACGGAGGGGCCTGGGCACAGACGTCGTACCCGACCCGACAGCCCATGCGGCTTCACAGCCAACCCGCGCCAGCCCTGCCGCCCTGCCGGCCACCTACCTGCGCCGCCGCATACTTGGACGCCAGCGCCTTGTTGTCCCGCCGCAGCTGCTCCAGCTGCCCCGCCATCGCCTCCAGGCCGCCGCCTCCAGCCTCTGCGCTGCCACCCCCGCTGCTGGACCCAGCGCCCAGCCGGTGCACCAAGCGAGCCAGCTTGCGGTTCTGCGAGCCCATTGCCTTGAGCTGCGACAGCGCCGCCGCCAGCAGTGCGGCCCGGCCCGCGGCGCTGCCGGCCGCGGCCACCACCGCCGCCACGTCCGCGGCAGCCAGCTGGCGACCGCCGTGCGGCACCATGGCGGCGCCGCCCTCACTGGCGGCGCCTCGGCCGGGCGCGGCGGGCAGCGCCAGCGCGAGTGGATGGGCAGCGCTGGCGGCAGTGGAGGGCCCAGCGGCGGCGCCGCCCTCGCTGCGTGCCGCGGTGCTGCGGGCCGTGGGCGCCCCGGCGGCCGCCAGCAGCTGCAGCAGCTCGGCCCACAGCCGCGCCTCCTCGCCGCTGACGGAGGCCGCGTTCACACCGCCGTCACTGGCGTCCGTGCCGCCGTCTCCGAGCCGCTGGGCGGTGCTGGTCGGCGTGCCGCTGCCTCCTTCCCGGCGCTCCATGGGCGAGCTCGGCGGCACAACAATTGTCTGCAGGCTCGACGCGGGGCCACTCGGGCTACTAGCGCCCCTGCCGCCCCCGGCCCCGCCGCCATTGCAGCTGCCCGAGCTCCCGCCGCCGCCGCTCCCGCCGCGACCGCAGCCCGAGTGGCCGCCGCCGTGGTCGCCGCCGGAGGGGCTGCTGACGCGGTAGCGCAGCTCCTCGTCGTACGCCGCTGCCCCGGCCTGCCGTCCCTGCTGGTGCGCCTGCTCCTGCAGCTGGCGGCGCAGCGAGGCAAGCGCCTCCTCCTGCGCCGCGCACTTGGCGGCCAGCTGCTGCGACACGCGCTGCAGCGACTCGGCGTGCAGCTGCGGGGCACAGGGGCAGACGGCCACGATCAGCGCATGCTTGAAGTTGGGAACTGCACGGAGCGGAGCGCTTCGTCTGGCCGGCGTGCAGGTTTCGAGCCCAGGAGCTGCCGGGGCCCACCAGCCCCCGGCACCCACCCGTGCGTCCTCGCCCTGCTCCCGCTGCTCGGCTCGCTCCCGCAGGATGGCCTCCTCCGCCGCCAGCAGCTGTTGGCGCAGCCGCTCCACCAGCTCGCGCCAGCGGGAGGCGTCGGCGGCCAGGCGGTCGCGCTCGGCGGCGTGCTGCGGTACGGACACAAGCAGAGAGGAGAGGGGCGGCTTGGAGGATGGCGGCAAGGATGGGGTCTGCAAGGCCAGGTGGCTTACGCTCTGTGCGCTGCGGCTTTGGGGCCGAGCCGCCTCAAGGTCCATACCTGCTCCGCCTGCTGCTCCAGCGCCTCCTCCGCCTGCTGCTGCGCCGCCTCGAATTGCCGCCGCAGCTCCGACAGCTCTGACGCCAGCGCCGCCACGGCCTGAGGCGCCAGGCCTGCGTCCTCCCTCGCCTGCTGCTGCGGCTCCTGCGGCGGTGGGCTCCACCGAGCCCGCCCCGCCCCGAGCGCAGCGTGCAGGCAGGCCCCCAGCTGCGACGCCACCGCCCCGGCTGAGCCCGTGAGGGAGGCCAGGCTGTCGGACAGCCAGGCGCGCTCCATGAGAGCTGCCTCGGCGCCGGCCAGTAGCCCTGCCGGGGGCCCGGCGGCGGCGCTGGACAGGCCTCCGGTGGTGGCTCGGCGGCCTGGCGTCTCCACGCCCAGGACACCTGCGCAAGCCGGGCAGCAAGGTACCGCATAGCCTCGTTGCCCTTACATGCAGCAGCATAGCCTACCTATGGCTGCATGCCTAGGTGCCAGCTGCCGCAAGCCCGTTCAGCGGTCTGCCATCGCACCTGCGGCGGTTGGGGCCGAGGCCGCACCGTGCAGCACGCTCGACAGCTCGCCGGCCAGCTGCTGGACCTGCTGCATCGCGAACCGCAGCTCCAGCAGCTGCACTGTCAGTCGCACGCCGCCGGGGCCCACAGCAGCAGCAGCAGCAGCAGCAGCAGCAGCAGCCCCAGCCTCGGTCTCAGCGCCAGCCGAGGCGCCTTGCCGAACAAACACTGTTGTGTCGGGCGAGGCGCGACTGGTGGCATGCGGCCTGAAGAGAGACGGCGACGACGGCGTGCCGCTGGTGAGGAGCGGCGTGGGCGCATCGACGCCGCCCAGCGGCGAGCGCAGCGGCGCGCCGCCGAGGGTCCATGGCCCCACGGAGCCGGGCTCGACCCACAGGCTGTGGGGTGTAGCCGCTGAGGGCGGTGCAGCGGTGCCGATGGTGCTGGGGGGCGGGCTGGCCCCGTCGCCGTAGGTGTTGCGGTAGGCTGTGCGGGGCCCGCTCTCATCCTGGCGCAGGGTCCAGGCGGAGGGCGTTGCCCTCGGCTGTTGCGCCGCCGGATGGTGGTTGCTTTGGTAGGAGCCGAGGTTGCCGTTGGCGTGCTGCGAGAGCGCGGCGGCGGTCAGCCAGAACCAGCCGGGCGTGGCGGGCGCTCCGCCAGCCGTGGACGGCCGCGGTACCGGCGCTGCCGCGACGCGCAGAGGCGACGATGCGCCCGGCTGCGGCCCTTGCGCCGGGCCGGCGAGCCGCCAGTGACCTTGCTCCATGCCCGCAGCTGCCGCCTGCTGCTGCCAGCGCGCCTCCTGCTCCTCCACGTCTCGCCGCCGCTGCTGCGCGGCCTCCTCTCGCGCCCGCGTCGCCTCGCTCCGCTGCCGCGCCGCCTCCTCGCGCGCCGCCCGCAGCTCCGCCTCCCTGCCGCCCAGCTCCGCCTCCAGGTCGCCCACGTGCCGCCGCTGCTCGCCCAGCTGCTGCTGCAGCAGCCCGATCAGCTCCTCCGCGTCTGCGTGCCGCCGCCGCAGCTCCGCCAGCTGCGCGTGGGTCGCCACCAGCGCCCCCGCCATATGCAAGCCGCCGGGGCCTGGGGCGGGCAGGGGGGAGAGGGGCAGGGACACGGGGTGGGGATGGGTTCGAGGCCGGGCGACGTGGGCGCTTCAAGGCGGGGTGGCGTGTTATGGTCGGCACGAGGCCAGGCGGTACAGTGACCTCGAGGAAAAGTGCCAGCTCGCCCCAAAGCAAGGGCTCACTTTGTGGCGGCGCGGAGCCGCTGCCCTCGGAAGCCCGCCGCCGGCTGCCGCGGCCCTGGCCCGGGCCGGCCTCCCATCGGGCCGCGGACCCCGGCGTCGATTGGGAAGCAGGCGACGCCCCCGCCTTGGGCGACGCCGCGACCACCTCGGCCGCGCTCCTCAGCAGCAGCCGCTCCGACTCGCCGCAGGGCTCGTCGCGCTCGGTGCTGGCGGCGGGCGAGCCGGGCGCTTCGTCCAGCGCCGCCGCCACCTGCGCCTGTGCCAGCTGCGTAGCCGCGGCCTCCGCCAGCTGCGCCTGCGCCGCCTCCAGCCGGAGCTGCAGGTCCACAAGCCGTCGCATCGCCACCTGGGGGAAACAAGGACAACAGGGGGCAGGCGCGCAGAGGGTTCATGACCCAGCAAGCACCCTACGGCTAGCGGCCTGCAGTCGTAGAGTAGAAACTTGCCGCATTTCGTAGGGGCTGTGGCCATGCCACCACGCCAATAGCGCGTGTCAGCGCCGACCTACGAAGCCTCTGCGCTGGCCAGGCACGTGTTTCGAGCTCCCGAGGGCACCGGTCTTGCCTGCATCTCGGACTCCAGGTCCGCGGCGCGCTCCCGCTCCGCTGCCAGGGCGCCCTCCGCCACGCGCTCCGCCTCGGCCGCCGCCTCGGCGCGCGCCTGCTGTAGGCCCTGCGCGTGGCGCTGCTCCGCCGCGGCCAGCTCGGTGCGGGCGGCGCTCAGCTCTGCATTAGCGTTATCCAGCTCGTCCAGCAGCCGGGCGCGAGCCTCGCGCAGGTCCAGCAGCTGTGGGTTGGGTGGGAGGGGGCGTGGAGGGGCAGCAGCTCTTGCGACAGCACACGGCAGCCCTCCAGCACTGGCATCTATGGTTCGTTCAAGCAGCCAGGCGCGGGCCTCGCGCAGGTCCAGCCGCTGTTGGCGGGAAGGACGGTGTCGTGAGGTGGTGGAACAGGACTACACAGCAAGGCAGAACCAGAATGCCGGGTTGCAGCGCTGGCAGAGCTTGAGGCCATGGCCAGATTCCTGCTGCTGCCGTGGCAGGCACCGCACGCACCTGCTCCTGCAGTGCGGCCGCCTGCTGCTGGGCCTCCTTCGCCGCGGCCGCCTGCTCGCCCAGCGCCTCCTCTGCGTCTGCTGCCTGCTCTCGGGCCTGCTGCTGCACGGCATCCATGCCGTCCCGCGCTGCGTGCAGCTCCTGCAGGAGCTCCTCGTGCGTAGCAGCGGCGGCCCTGCGCACACGGCAAACGCGGTACGCACGCCGGGCCTATTTAGGGCTTGGGAACCTCGCGAAGCCGAGTCCTCAGGCCGTGTCATGTACCCAGTCGCATCGCAACGCTCACCTGTGCTCCTCCGCCAGGTCAGCCTCCGCGGCCTCAGCACGGGCGTGTGCGTGAGCTGCCCGCCGCGCCGCCTCGTCCGCCTCCGCCGCGCGATGGCCCGCCTCTGCGGCCAGCTGCTCCCGGGCCGCCTCCGCCTGCGCCCGCAGCTCCTGCTGCTGCCGCTCCGCCTCCTCGAGGGCAAGCGCCAGCTGCTGCCGCGCCTGAGTGGCCTCCACTGCAGCCGCTTCCGCGGCCTTCAGCTGCTGCGAAAGGGCCTGCGACTCCTCAACCTGCCGACGAGCCTCGGCGCGAGCCTCTTCAGCCTCGGCGGCGCTGGCATCGGCCCTGGCCTGCGCCTCCGCCGCCCGCTGTCCAGCCTCCGCCGCCCGCTGTGCAGCCTCCGCGGCCTCCGCCAGCGCTGCCTCCTGCGCCGCCCGCGCCTCGGTCGCAGCTACTCCCAGGGTCGCGGCCTCTGCGCCAGCTGACTCAGCGCGGGAGTGCGCCTCCGCTGCCATGCCCCGGGCGCTCTGCGCCGCCGCCTCGGCCTCCGCCAACGCGCTCTGCAGCGCCGCGACCTCCTGCTCCGCCTCGGCGCACCCTTCCGCCAGCTGCTGCTCCAGCTCCTCCACCCGCGCCCGCGCCTGCGCCGCGGCGCGGCGCTCGCCGCGCAACGCGGCTTCGGCCTCCTCCACAGCCTCCGACAGCCGCTGCGCCTCGACCTGTGCCTCCGATAGCTGCAGCTCGAGGCGCTCGGCCTGGGCCTGGGCCAGCTCGCGCGTGGCTGCCAGCTCAGCGCTCAGCTCGGCCACGTCGGCCTCGGCGAGTGCCTGCTGATGGCGACCGCCCTGGAGCTTTCGCTCCAGCAGTCCGCAGCGCTGCTGCGCCTCGGCAAGCCTGGCTGACTCGGCGTCAAGCGCCTGCTGCACTGCTTCGGCCTGGGTTGCGAACGCCTCAGCCTGCTCGCATGGGAACAGAGGCGCACAGCCGAACGTGTCAGCGAAACAGCCAACGCAGCGCACGGCGCTGGCCCCAGCCTCTGGGCCGCACCTGGGCGTCCAACTGCCGCTGCAGCTCCTCGGCGCGGACCGCGTGCTCCTCCGCTGCCGCGGCCGCCCGGTCGGCCTGTGGGGCGGTGGCCATGCAGGGAGGAGCCACAGCATGCGCGTGAGGCCGGGCAGCAAGTGCGCGGGCAGCAAGCACATGGCGTCGCCAACGCTTACGGCCAACGCCAGAACCCCCTGCCCTGACACCTGTGCGTACGCACCTGCTCCGCCAGCTGCATGGAGGCAACGTCGCTGCACCGGACCTCCTCTTGCAGCTGCGGGGCGGGAGAGGTGCAACACAAAGGCGCGTCGTCAGCGCATGTCCCTCGGCAAGGCAGCAGAGAGGCCAGGCCAGCACGGGCGCGGGCGGGCGACGTCTCGCACCTGGGCGTAGGCCTGACGCAGCTGCGCCACCTCACGGCCCGAGTGCTCAGCACGCTCCTCCGCCGCAGCAAGCGCCTCGCGCAGCTGCCGCTCCCGAGCCTCGGCCCCAGCCGCGCGCGCGTTGGCGGCGTCCGCGTCGGCGGTGCACGTCTCGGCCTCCCACGCGGCCGCCTCCAGCTGCCGGCGCAGCTCCTCCGCCGCCACCTCTGCGGCCGCCGCCACCACCTCGTGCCGCTGCCGCAGCTCGCTGGCGGTGGCGGTGACGCTGAGCGCCTCCGCCAGCGCCGACGCAGCGGCCTACAACGATAGCCAACACACGCCTTTTCCAGCCACCAATGACCGGCGCAGCTCGTCCAGCAATGCATAGAACCTGAGCGCAGCGCAAATGCCGCCAATCGGTGCCCTGCCTCACCTGGAGCTGCTCCTCGCTGCGGGCCGCCGCCAGCCGTGCTGCCGAGCGCTCCGCGGCCAGCTCCGTCATGGCCTCCCGCGCCGCCGCCAGCTCCGCGCGGCCGCCCGCCGCCGCGTCTTCGGCCGCCGCCAGCTGCGCCGCCAGCTGCTCGGCGCGGGCCTGCGCCTCGGCCACCGCGGCTTCAGCCGCGGCGATGCGCTCCTGTCCCTCGCTGCCCTCGTGGGAGGAGCGGCGCTGGCGGCCCAACAATTCAGCTGTCAGCTCTTGGGCGCGGCCCTCGGCCTCGGCACACGCCGCGAGCAGGGAGTCCACCTGGTCCTAACACGAGTAGCACAAGCAGTCGCAGGCAAACGAGCAGTGTCACCAATGCTGGCGAAACAACAGCACAGTTGCACGGGGTGCTGCCCTGCCGCTCACCTGCTTGGCGCGCTGCCCGCTGCCGCTGGCTTGCTCGGCAGCGCGCCGCGCCGCCGCGGCCGCCGCCAGCTGCTCCTCTAGCTCCGCCACCTGCCCTCGCAGCGCCTCTGCCCCAGCTGCCGCCTCAGCGGCCTGCGCATGGACACGAACGGACAGCTCGGCTCAGCAGGAGGCGTGCATGCGCCGCGCTTGCAGCAAGGCAGGCCCCTGACTGCGCCCCAGCAGTGGCATCCGAGCCCCGGACCCACGCCCTCTTGCCTGCTGCTGTGCCTCCGCCAGGCTGCGCGCCGCCTGCTGGCCCTCCAGGCTGCTCTGCGTGTGCTGCCGCTCCAGCTGCCGCAGCCGCTGCCCCGAGGCCGCCAGCGCCGACTCCAGCTTCAGCAGGCGCCGCTGATGCGACTGAGCGGCATGGTCCGCCTCGCGGCCGCGCTGCGGGGTCAACACCGAGGTGCGTGTGCCAGGGGTCGACCAGCGCAGACGCAGCAAGGCGACGACGTGCGCCACACCAACGCAAACAGCCACACCCCACATGACGTCCGGCGACCAAGATGCAGCGCGATGCGGAGACCCACCCACGCCTGCACGCCGGTGCTCAACCCGTGCCCTCCCAACCCTCACCCCACCTCGGCCAGCATGGCGTGCAGCAGCTTGCCGGTGGCCGCCAGCTCCTGGTGCGCCGCGCTGGCCCGGGCCAGCTCCCGCTGCAGCTGCTCGTTCAGCCGGGCCAGGCCCTGGTTCTCGCGGCTGAGCTTGATCACCCGCGCCAGCGCCTTGCCCACCGCCGCCGAGGCCACCGCCGCTGCGGCCGGCGCGGGCGAGGCGTAGCCAGCGGCGCTGGCGGCGGGCGCGGACGGCGTGGCGCCGGGCCGCGCGCTGGCCAGGGAGCCGCCGGCGCTGAGCGGCGTGGGTGAGGCGCCGGTGGGCGCGGACGTGGGCGTGCCGGCGATCGGTGTGGACAGGTGCGCCGGGGGATGCAGCGGGGTTGCGCCTGGGATTGGCGGCGCCGCGAGGACCTGCAGCAGCTGCGCCTGCGCCAGCTCCAGCTCCCGCACCAGGGCTTTGACGTCAGGGTCCAGGCCGGCTGTCGCAAAGGCGCCGCTGCGTGCGGCTGACGCCGGCTCGGCCGCGCCACCCAAGCCCTGCGCCGAGGCCGTGGTGGCCGTATCCCAGGCCTCGCCGTCGGCGTCGTCGCCGTCGCCGGCGGAGGCGCCTGCTCCGCTGCCGTCACCGCTGCTGCTGCGCCGCGGCCTGAGCCCGAGCTGGGCCTGCAGCTGGCGCACCGTGGGCGTGACGCCGCTGGGTCCGCCCAGCATGCGGTGAAGCGCGGAGGTGCGAGGGCTGTCGCTGTCGCTGCTGGGGCTGCTGTTCACACGGCACCGCGCCTTGGCGGCGGAGCTGCCAGCGCTGCGCGGGCTGACGCAGCTCGGCGGCGGCGGCGCCGCAGCCGTGGAGACGGGCGTGGCGTCGGGGCCGGCAGCTGCGACCGTCTCGGCTGAGGTAGTCCGGCGCTGGCTTGGACTGACAGAGGCGGCCGGTTTGGACTTGGCGGCGCTGGAGGGGCTCACGGACGGCAAAGTTTGCTGCGTGCTGAGACCGACACTCGGCCCCCAGCTCTGCTGCGCGACACCAGGCCGATGCCCCGTGACACGGCCGGCAGACAGCCCGGAGGCAACGCTCGCTGCCGCCATGGCAGCGACAGGGACTGGGCGCGGCTGGCTGGCCGCGCCGTCAGCAGGCGCGCCGGCGAGGGGGGCGTCGCCGTCAATGCTGGCACCGTCGTGGCTGTCTCCCCCGCTCTCGCTGTGCACGCTGCCCTCGCTGCCCTCGCTGCCCTCGCTGCACACCTCGTCCTCGAAGGCCGGGTTCTCCTGGATCTGCGGCAGCCGGCACCAACGCCGGCGAGGGAGGTGGCACACGCCGTGACGACTTCGCGCACACAACATGCATGCAGCGGTAGGGATGGCAAGATGCGGTGCCAGCGACTAGCGCCCCTGCCCGCAGCCGCGACCATCCACCACACCCACCTGCCAGGCCTCGGTCGCCGCCGCGCTCCTGGCACCCCGCCGCAGCGCCCCCGCCAGCGCAGTCAGCGACGCGCGTAGCGCCAGCCGCGACACCGAGGCGGCGTCCAGCGCCTGCCCCGGGCTGCCGCCCGCGGCCCCAGCGCCGCCGACCTCCCGCCGGCCGCCAGCATAGCTGCTGCGGCGGCTCACGGCAGTGGGCGAGCTGGCCGAGCTGCTAGTCGCTAGGCTGCTGGCGCTGCTCCTGCGGGTAGGCTCTCCGGCTTGCCGCCGGCCCTGGCTTAGCGCCATGTCCCCCGGGCTGGCGCCCTCGCACGCGACGCCCTCTGGCAGCGGCCCGAACGAGAACCGGCTGCCGCTGCTGCCCGAGGCCGGCGCAGAGCCCGGCGCCCGCCGCTGGCCGCCGCTGTCGGCAGCCGGAGGTGTAGCTGCGCCGCTGGCTTGCGGCGTGCCCGACTCGGCCGTCTGACGGCGGGAGCTGGGGGCCGTGGAGCCGGCGGCCCAGGCGCGGCTGGCCTCGCTGGCGAGCTCGCGGTCCGTCTCCGAGGCCCAGGAGAGCTCGTTGGGCAGCCCTGGGACAGAGGTCTGGCTGGGCCGTGCCCCGCCGGCGGACGAGCCGGTGCCGCGGCTTGCGGCCGCAGCCGGCGGAATGCGAGCGGCGCTGCCGCAGTCGGCGGTCCCATGGCTCGCAGCCCCAGCGCTGGCTGGGCTGCTGAGGTGGGGCCTGGACGACGGCGTTGCACCCCCGGGCACGTAGCCAGTCCCGGTGCTGACTCGGGTCGCAGTGCGCATGGAGGGGCTGTACGGCACCAGCGGCGGCGGCTGCCACGCCTGCTGCGCCTGCGCTGCCTCGGTAGGTGGCAGCGCAGCGTCGCCGGCCGCCGCGGCGACGGCCGCGTCCGCCTGCTCGTCCTCTAGCTGCTGCTGCCGCTGCCGCCACGTGCGACGCAGCGGCGGCTGTGAGAATGTCGGCACGCCGCCGTCGTCGGACGCTGCCTGGGACTTGCTGCCGCCGCTGCGGCTGCCGCCGCTGCCCAACTCGGCGCCATGCCCGAACGACGCCTCCTGCTCCACGCTCTGTGGCCCTGCCTCCGCCAGCGCCTGCTGCGCCATCTCGCCACCGGCCACCACTGCCCCTGGAAAGCCAGATGACGCCGGCGCCGGGGAGCCGTACAGCAGACCAAGGCCAAGTGGGCCAGCGCTGCCAGCATGTGGCGTGCCGCCGTCAGCAGCTGACCGCCAGGCGCCCTTGGGCTGCTGCACCGGCGGCGGCGACACGAAGCCGCCGCCGTCCGCTGTTGCCCGCGACCCCGAAGCCGCCGGGCCGAGCAGCGGCGACCAGGCGCCATCGCTGCTCTCGCCGGAGCCGAGTCCCAGCCCGTCGCGCACCACGGCGCCGTATAGGTCTGTAAAGCCCGTGAAGCCGCTGGCGGGTGAGGCGCCGCCGTCCGTGGCGTAGCGGCCGCTAAAGGCGCCGGAGCTCAGCGGCCGCGCGCCGTCGTCGCTGCCGGCCACGTCGCCGCCGAGCGGTGCGTCCGCTGCTGGGAAGCCGTACACGGCTGCGTGCGCCTCGGCTGGCGTGCCGAAGCCCGGGCCATGTGCGAAGCCGGAGCCGAAGTGGTCGCCGTGGTGTTGGGGCGATGCGGCTGCGGAGCCGACGGAGTCCTGCCCGTCGTCTGCCCATCCCGCGGCGTAGTGCCGCGACTGCGCATGAGAGGGGGAGCCGGGGCTGGCCTGCTGCGAGCGCGAGGCGTTGGAGGGCGAGGACTCCAGCAGCAGCGAGCTCAGGTCTGGCCGCGAGGATCGCTGCGGGCTGCTGTCGGCAGAGCCCGCGCGTGGCGGCGACGCCTCTGCTGCGCTGCCGTGGCCGTGGCCGCCGAGCCACTCTGAGGCACGTTTGCCGTTACCGTCTTGAGGCCAGCTGCCGAGCCCAGCGACGCCCTTTGCGGAGCTAGCGCGCTCCAGCCGACTGCTGGTCGGTACGGCGCCCGGCGCCATGGCGGAGCTCTCGGGCGTCACTGCGTAGGGCAGCCACAGCGGGCCCTGGAAGCCGCCGCTGCCGGCAGTCGCGGCGGCGACTGGCCCGCGCGGGCCGCTGCTGCCGGCGCAAGACGCCGCCTCCGACTGCGGAGTGGGCACGGCCTGCTGCGAAGCGAAGGCCTCCGGCGTGGCAGCGGCGGCTGCGAGCGGCCTCGAAGCAAGGCGCTGCAGGTCCCCGGGCTCCTGCGGCACCGTCCTCCAGGACACCGGTGTTGCATCCTCGCCGCCAAACTGCTGTTGCGAGCGAGCGCCTGGCGCTCTGCCCCCTGCGGGCCCGGCGCGCGGCCGCCGGTTCGCAGCTGCCGCGCTGGCGGCAGGGTCCTCGTCGTGTGGCTGTGAGGATAGCAGCGTGGGGGAGTAGTTGACGAGCCGTGGCAAGGGCTCGGCTGGCGCTGCATGTGGGGATGCGCCGCTCAGCGATTGGGCCGCGGCTCCCGGCAGCAACAGGTTCAGGCGCTTAGGCGCGGCTGCTCGCCGCTGCGCGGCTGCACCTAGCGACCGGTCCCGTTCCTCCCCCGCCAAAGGTGCTAAATGATTGCGGCTTGGGCCCAGCTCCTGCTGCGAAGAGACGCCGGCGACTGTGTAACAGCTTTGGCCGGACGCTTCATTCTGCACCTCCTGCTGTACCTCTGCAGCCCCCTCCCAGCGTAGCTGCCGCTGCGTGTTGCGGCCTGAACGCGCAGAGTTGGGCTGGCTGGCTCCGTCGACGTCGGCGACCGGCAGGCCTGACGCTGCAAGCTCCGCCGCCCTGCGCCAAGCCCCCGGCGTCAGCGGCCCCGCGGCGCCAGCCACAGCATGCGGGTACCCCTGGCGAGCTGCGGGCCCTGCTGCTGCGGAGCCGCCGGACCAAGCGGCGTTGCTGCCAGCGCGGCTGGCGTTGCTACCGTCCAGTGACAGGCGCGTGATGCTCTCTCTGAGTGCCATGGAGCGGGACAGCGCCTGCCGAAAGTCCGAGAGGATGGCCTCCGCCTCATCGTGCAGCTGCTTTTGCAGGGAGGCCGGTGTAACGGGCGTTGCGCCGCCCGGAGCGGGCTGGCTCAGAGGGCTGGCGTCCTGTGGGCCCGTGGCTGCCTCCCACTGCCGACGCAACTGCTTCAGGGGGCTGGGGCTCTGGTCTCGGGGCGCCGCGCTGGGAGCCACGTCCTCCGGCGACGTCTCGCCGGGGGCGACCGGCACCTGCGCAATGACACACGTTCATACGGATAAGTCAGCAGGTCGGGGTCTGTGTTCTTGTTCAGCAAATATATCGGCAACCGCGTCAACGATGCGTCCCGCACCTTGCTCGCAGCACAGTCAGCGAGTATGCCCAACCCGCCCTGGGGAAATTCTGCAGACAGGTCGACAGCCCTGGTATAGTCGGAGAGCGGGCTTTGCGTCGTGGCGAAGGTCCAAGGCGGGTCGGCGGGCATTTGCTGTCCGAGCGGGCTGGGCACCAGCGGCCACGCCTCGACGTGGCTGTGCTGCGCCATTGCAAGGCAGTCTCGTCTTCGATTTACGCAGGGCTCAGCGCGTGTAATGAGACCATTGCCAAAGACAGCTTAAAGTTTGTCTTGTCAGATGTAAATTTCCATTCCCCAGTCTGTACATCGTGCAGCTGAAAGGACAGTGAGCCAGTCGGTGGGACAGAAGCAGCCCGGCGATTCCAGCGCGATTGGAACCAGCCAATTTCGCTTGCGCCCCAGAGCGGCCCGCCACGCTCGGTACACGAGTACAACTCTGATAACGCGTAGAACCTGGCGGAGTGCCACTTGGCCGCTACGCACCAGAAACCCCACCACAGAAAGGCAAACACAACCATCCACTCAGCATGCAGCTCCATAGGAGCGTGCATTGCCATGCACCGCGTGCATCCCGTCGTGCACCCGTTTTTGGACATGTAGCCTTGACATGCGTTTCCCGACCAAGACGGCCAGCGCTGCGCCAGCACACTATTACAAGTGTAGCACCAGTCGAGGAGGCAACGCCGGTGGAGGAGCTAGCGCTTGCCAGCGAGGACCCTGAGGCCGATGCCCTCATCGTGGCTGAGGCCGAGAAGGAGCGGCAAACCTGGGTCATGAACGACACAGCGAGCTTCCTTGCATCGGACCTCAAGATGCTGTTCGAGAAGGGGGTGAGGAGCGAAGGGCATATGGGCTGGGGCAGGAGCTCGGCGGGCGGTGGGCCTGCCGGGTTAGGCCACGTCACCAGACCCCCAGCAGGCGCCCGGCATAGGGTATCACATCCTGCTGATCTCCTCATTACGCCGCATCCCCCTGTAAGGACTCAGTCTCAAGCCTGTACCCCTGCAGGAAATCACCGAGTCGCGGTACTCGCCAAACATTTTGTTCGAGGACCCCATCACCAAGTACGACAGCCGTGACGGCTACAGTAAGTGGGCACCCGCACGACGGGGGTTCAGCAGCGACGGCTGCGTTGCCGTACCTTTGCAACACGTGCACAGCCACCTGGAGTGCTCGCGTGCAGCGTCGCTGCCGTCGGGCTGGCGGTCCGTCCCGACGAGGGGCCCCGCCGACCTCTTCGCCCTCTGCCCCGCCTGTCAACCACACAGTCTTCAACATCCGGCTCCTGCGGACCTTCTTCAACATGTGAGCCCCCCATTACACCGCTTGCACAGCATCCACGCATCCCAGCTGCAAGACCCCACATCGTCTTGCTCGAGCCGGCCTCATGACCCGACCTCCCCTCGTCCCGCCCCTGCTCACCCCACCCTGCCCATGCTCGCCCCCCGCAGTACCTTTGACCTGCACACCATCGCCGTCAGCGGGCCCGACACCGTGTCTGCCACTTGGACCATGGAAATGGCCTTCTGGCTGCTGCCGTGGCGCCCCAACCTCGTCTTCACGGGCCGCACCGTGTACCGGGTAGGGCGTCAGCTGGCACCAAGGGCCGGGCCGCCAGGTATTGGCAGCAGGGCCAGCCAGGGTGCACGGCGGCAGGGCACCGAGCCACTGGGCCAGAGGTGCCGCCTCCCGCGACCAAGCACGGCCGCAGGGCACCTGAGTGAGGCCGTGTGGGGTGGCAGTGTCCGGCTCGAAGGCAGGGCACCTGGTCTTGCGTGATGAAACCTGGAACGGCGCCCGTGCCTCAACCCGTGGGCGGCGCCCTCCACGCCACCCGCCTCCAAACAGCGGGCTTGAGCCAGCGCGCTCACCACAACCCTACACCGCACGGCCCGCCTTTCTCCACAGGTGGACCCCCGCACCGGCCTCATCCTCAGCCACACCGACTACTGGGATGCCCTGCAGCGCAACGCGTGAGTTTGCACGGCGTGGAACCCGTCAAGCGGAATCTATGGCCAAAAGGACCTGAATCAAACCCTGCATCGCCCTGCATTTCCAGCCCGCTGCGCCCAGCGTATCCCTCCCCAGCCGCCTGACCCAATGAGACTCCCGACTCTCTGACATGGGGGCGCCCCGTGCCCCGCACGCCCATCACGGGCCACAATGAGCCTGGATTAACCCACCTGCTATGCCTTGCCGCCCCGGCCCACGCGGAACTTGCCGCGATGCACGCCCAGTCGGGCTGCCGCGGCCCCGCTGCCCAAAGGTCCCGCCTGCTTTTGCCGCTCCCCTGTGCCGCGGTGTGCGCTCCTGCTCCCCGACCCCATGCTGGGCCAAGCTGCCGCGCCCCGCCCGCTGATCGCTGATCCCACCCTCTCGCCCTGCCGCAATGCGCCTCTCTCGCCCTGCCACCGCAGCTTCCTGTCGCTGGAGGGCGTGCAGCACGTGCTGCGCATGTTCATGGAGCTGCAGGTCACGCCCAGCATCGAGAGCCCCAAGTATATCGTGCTCAAACGCTACAAGGCAAGCGACCCGCTGCGGCTGCGTGGCAGCACGGCGGCAGCCTCCCACCGTTGCAGCTGTGCGGAGTGGGCGCAGCACCGTGCTAGCCCGCACGTTGGCGCCGCGGGATGCTTGCGGCGAGCTGAGGGGTGCACGGGCCTCAGCTGTGCCGCACCGCGCCCTGCCGTACACATGTGCCGTACAGGATTACGAGATCCGCAAGTACGAGCCGTTCCTGGTGGCGGAGGCGGCCATGGGCCAGGGCGCCGGGCCCGCTAGCGGTGAGTGATACGGATGGGCGGTGCCGCGGGGGCGGGGGCGGTGCCGCGAGGGCATGCCAGCACCTACAGCTGCCTGGGGGGCCAGTCACGCCCAGCCCCCAACACGCAATCAAGGCGGGTAGCGCGCCTCCGTACCGCATGCGCACCTGCTGGAGTCATGCTCGCCGCCTCGCCCTGCATGCCTCCTCGCCACGTTCCTGGCCCGGGGGGTGCCGTGTGCCTCCGCACCGCCACTCGTCGTGCTCCCGGTCGCCTGGCGCGCACGAGGAGCCGGGCCACCCCGCCACCGGCGCCCGACGTGGCCTTGTTTTGTGCCGTCGCGCCGCAGGCTCGGGCTTCTCCGACCTCGCTCGCTACCTGTTTGGCGGCAACGCGCAGCAGCTGTCCATGGAGATGACCACGCCGGTGAGCGAGTCGGGCCCGTCTTGACCCACACATGCATGTTTTGGGGCATGCCTGGACCGGGAGGGCAGTTGAGGACTGCGTCAATGCGTGTCGGGAGAGTCGGTCTGTTGCGTGCCTGCGAGGGGTACTCCTGCCGGCTTGGTTGTGGGCGTGGCGCGGGACGTCTTGATGGCTGTCGACGAGATGACGGCGTGCGCATGAAGCATGACGGAGCCCAGCCGCCAAGCAGTTGTTGGCGCGGCCTGCTGGCCGCGGGGCGTGCGGCCCCCGCCCAGGATAGCAGCGAGGCGCTTTGCTGCCGCCGCCACAGCGCTGCCCGCTGCTTGCTGGGCCCGCCGTCAGGTGTTCACGCGGGTGGACCCGGCCACGCAGTCGTCTGTGGCCATGCAGTTTGTGATGGAGAGCAGGTGGGGGCGAGGGGGAGGCGGGGGAGGGAGGAGGGTGGGCTGCAGTTCGTGGTGAAGAGCAGGAAGAGGGGGAGGGCGAGGGAACGGAGGAAGGGAGGGCAGCAGGGAGGGAGGGAGGGCAGCAGGGAGGGAGGGAGGGCAGCAGGGAGGGAGGGAGGACAGCAGGGAGGGAGGGAGGGCAGGTTGGGTGCGATGGGCGAGGACCGCGGGGTCGCGTGGCTTGGCCGGTAAGGCCGGAGGCGGGTGAAGGAGAGCTGGGCCGGGGGCCATACCGTCGGGAGCCGCATGCGTGTCGGCCCAGCGGTTTCGCGAGCGCACTGACTTCCCCTCCCTGCTCCATGCCGTCCTCAGGTACACGGACGTGACCTCACTGCCGGCGCCCTCGGACCCGCGCATCGCCACGCGGCGCGAGGAGCCGCAGTACGTGGCGGCGCTGCGCTTCTCGGGCTGGCCGCTGGACTTTGAGGTGGGCAGGAGCGCAGCGGCGCACGGGGAGGGGTGACTGACGATGCAGGGACGTGGCAGGGTCCTGCGAAGGAAGCGAGATGGTCGCGAGGCACGGGCGTGCCCGGGTTGTAGGGATGGGAGTGGAGGCGCAGCGCTTTGTCCGGCATGTGTCAGCGGCGCCGGCAGGCCCTGAAGAAGTGCTCCTGTTTAAGTCGCAGGGGCGCGGCACGGCGAGGGCGGGTCTCCGTGTCCGGTCACACGGGCCCCGGGGGGTCTAAGTCAGCAGCGCATGTCATCACCCAGGGAGCCGCGCTGCGCTCAGCGACGTGCTGCCCGTGGCCTCCAGCCCACCTACCTGCTTCGCTGCCCTGCCCTCCCCCGGCAGCCAACCTGCCCGCTGCTTCCCTCCTGCATCCAACCCACCCAACCCCTGCCTGTGCCCTCTGGCATGCAAGAGCCATCCGTCAGCGCCCCGCTCCTGCGTACCGTCCATACCCACTCCAACCCCCCATGCCTACAGGTGGTGCAAGCGGAGCGCGCCCTGCCCCCCCCCCCAGCAGCCAACGTGCCCGCTGCTCCCCTCCATCCCACCCGTCCTCTCCCAACCATTGCCCACAGGTGGTGCAGGCGGAGCGCGCCCTGCGCGACCTGCTGCTGCGCGACCGCCTGCGGCCGGCGCCCGGCTACAGCCTGGCGCGCTACAACGACCCCTCCACGCCGCCGCAGCTGCGCCGCAACGAGGTGCTCATCAAGCTGGACGGCTTCGAGTGGCCGCAGCCCAGTTAGGCCGCGCGCCGTTGTGGCGGCCGCGAGGGGCGGCCGGAGGCGCGGGGGGCGTGGGAGTGCGGAGTGGGCGAGGGGCATTGATGGTTGTGATTTGGAGTGATCCGTCGGTTGATGGAGTGCGGGGTTGGCATGTTGTGTTGAGGGCTGGAAGCATGGCACAACGGGCGGGGCAGGGGGTCGTTGGGCTGTTGATGTGAGGTTGGTAGCATTGGCGGACGCCGCGCGTGTTGTGGGCTTGGGTCGGGATTTTCGCTGGAGTGGGGGCGCGGGGTCCGTTGGCAGTCAGGGCGGCGGCGTGTGTGAGCTGCGGGCAGTTGGTGTGACGCGCGCTGCAATAAGCTCATGGCATATGCCGGCAGGCCGGCTTCTCTTTGTAACCGTGCTTGAGGAAGAACGCTACAGGGTTCCGGCCAGAACCAGCGACGCGGGGGGCTATCAGGGGTTTTGCGGCGGCAGCGGTGGGGTTTGCTATATGTCTTGTGCATCTGCGCGCTTCGGCTCAGCTGACATGCAAGTAGCACCCCGCGCACGCCAGCTATCGCACACGCTCTAGCACGCAAGGCCGCGACACCATGGCTAGCGCCATTGTGCTCGCCCCCTCACCAGCAACGCTCGCTGGCCGCCGACAGCATGCCCACATCAGCATCTCATGCCCAATGCTGCATAGAGCACGCCGAAGCTGCGGAGGGCCCTCGCGAGAAGCGTCGCGGCACTGGCATGCATTCACACCAGGCAGCCCGCGGCAACGGCGGTCGCTGCAGTGCCATGCAAGCAGCCAGGTGTCCCTAAGGAGCAACAACGGTGGGCTGGGCACGACGCGACCTCCGGGTCTGTGCTTGCGATTCCAGCCACTTCTCCCCCTAAATTCTTCCCACGCCCATGCCCTCTGCACCGCAGGCCCGCAGAGCACCTTCTCCGGGCCCGGCAACGGCGTGTTCGTGCTCATGCTGCTGTGCTGCCTGGTGTTTGTGGCCGACAAGGTGCTGCACCTGCCCGGCATGACAGGCCTGTACCTCAACCACGCGCGGTGCGTATGTCACACCGTCACACCGCGCTGCATGCGCTGCAGCGCGCTCCACTAGCTATCATCTTGTAGCATGGACCAGCAGTGGGCCGACCGCGCCGTTCTGGAGGGCTAGCGGCTGGCCGCACGCCCCCAATCCGCGGGGCAGGGGCTTGCGCGCTCATCAGGCACACCGTCGCCCGTGCGTGCTGACGTGCCTGTCGCTGATGACCCACGCCGGCCCTAACGCAACCCCAGCCCTCCGCGCCCACCCTCAGGCCGCAGTGGTGGCAGTGGGTGACGCACATGTTCTGCCACGGCAACTTTGCGCACCTCAGCGGTGAGCCATCCTACCTCGGACCCCCGGCGTGCAGAGCCCGGGCGCAGTGCTCCCTTGCGCCGGCCCGCGCTCCGCACAATTCACATCGGGGCAACACCTGCAACGTCCGCCGACGTTGCTTGTCCCAATGCACCCATTGCTCGCCGCCGGCCTCCTGCCCCTACAAAACCTCTCCTCGCCGCCGGCCTCCTGGCCCTACACTAACGCGGCCTGACGCCGCCCTCCCGCCCTTCCGCTACCTGTCTTTGCTTTGTTCCCCCGCGCGCCCCAGGTAACCTGTTCAACCTGTGCGTGTTTGGCAAGATGGTGGAGGAGGTGGAGGGCGGCGGGGGAGTGCTGCTGGCCTTCCTCATATGCGGACTGGGTGCGCGCGCGGCTGGGGCATGGGGCTGGGGCTGGGGAGCGTGTAGCGGTGGGCTTCAGGTATCCGTGCGAACAGGGCGTCGCTGTGGATGAGCGTGTGCAACACGAAACCGCGCGGGGGCGAAGGCACCGTACGTGGGCTGATGCCGCGGGTCCCGGTATGCGCCGCTTGCTAGGCAACTGCTGGACTGGTGAGCACGCTGGCTCAGCGAGCGAGCTGCGGCGACGCACCTCTGGCGGTGTGCGGCTCGGCCCTGAGCGTCCAGCGGCCAGCCGCTGTCCCGTTTTAGGTCGCAGCGCATGTGTACGTGAGCGGCCAGGGGCTCCAGCTCTAGGACCCATCTGCTAGGACGCGCTGGCTAGCCCATACGCCCGACGCTAGCTATGTCACATCAGATGTTGATCGCTCGGCGGCCCGCGCGGTCCGCCCGGGAGCTGCTGAACAGCGTGCGCGTCTGGTGCGCGGCCCGTGTGGGTGGCTCGTCCAAGCCCGCCGACCTTCCTGCTTGCGGCATGCATGTCGGCTGCAGGCTCTGCGCTGGCGACGGTCTTCCTGACACCCGCCACCTCGCATGGTCACGTGACCGTGTCGGTGGGCGCCTCAGGTGCGGCGGCAGGCGGTGTGAGAGGAGGCGCGAGGTCGTGTGGAATGCGGTGTGCGATCGTGTGAGACGCGGCGGCAGGTCCTGTGGGAGGACAACATGCATGCCGCTGCAGGGTGGGCTCGGCACCATCAAGCGAGGGCCCAGCTGCTGGCCATGCGCGTGGTCGTGGTGTCAGCGGGCCGGACCGCGCCCTCACGCGCTCGCTCGCTCGCTCATGATACACGCACGCAGGCGCCATCTTTGGGCTCTTTGCGGTCAGCGTCGTCACGCGGCTGCGCTGGAACCTCAAGCAGCTGCTGGAGGCGGCTGTGCTGGGCCAGTTTGTGGTGCGCCAGGTGTGTGGTTGGATGGGGGGGCACGGCACGCACCAGCCTGACCGCATGAGACCAGCAGGGGCGCACACGCGCGCCCTGGCGCATCCTAAGCATCCCGGAAACACACACGAGCGAGCACAGGGCTGCGCGCAGGGCCACCCGCGGCGTGGGCGGCCGCGCCTTCCGTCCAGGGCAGGGTGGAGTCAGGCACAGCCACCACTACTTGCGCTGCGTGCATGGCGGCAGGCGCTGGGGAGCCTCGGCAAGGCGCGGGACCGGTCGAACGCCACCACTGCAGGGCAGCGCTCCCCACAACACACCCTCGTTCGCCTCGCCTCATGTGCCGCCTGACGCCCGCCCCGCCGTCGCGCCAGGTGCTGGAGGAGGCCAAGCACCAGGTCACGGGCGGCCTCATGGTTGGCGGCCTGGCGGTGTCGCACGTGGCTCACCTGACGGGGGCGGCGGTGGGCGTGGGGCTGGTGATGCTGCTGCAGCGGCTGCCCGCGGAGCCGCCCGCGGGCCCGCAGGGCCAGGGGCAGGGGTAGCCGTGGCGGGCGGGCCGCTGATCAGCGTCATGCGTGTCAACGTCATGACGTCACACGGGGCGGTTCTTGATGTTGGTGCGTGTCGGCTGGGGCCGCCAACCGTGTAAAAGGAGTACAGAGATGCGTGCATATCCGGCGCCGTGCCGCCGGCCGCTATCATGCTGTGACACCCACGCATGCCCGCGGCATCGGGCGCCGCGTGCGTGCGTGCTCTGCCACCGGCCGTCGCCATCGTGACCTGCCGAGCCGCGGCACGCACGGACGGCACGGCGTTGCGTGCAAGGCTGTCCATTCGCTGTTTTGGGTTGGGCTTACAGCAGGGCTACTGGTACCTGCCATGTGAGGGAACTAACTGCGCGCCGGAGCGCCGGTGCGCACGCATGGATGGCCGCCGCCGGCACGCACGGACGGCACGGCCTGCAGCAGGGCTGCTGGTTGTTGTGATGGGTGGAGCTTCCAGCAGGGCTTCCGGTACATGCCTGCCATGCAAGCGAACTGCGCAATGCACACCCCGGCGCCGGTGCCACGCACCCACGCACGCGCGCAACCCAGGCAACAAGTAAGCCGCGTCCATCCGTTGCGGTCGGCCATGCATGATCGAACTAGCCCGTCTGTCTGGTGGTCACACGAGCGTGGGCTGAATGGACGACTCCATGCCACCCCTGCCCAACCCTGCAGCGGGCGGGCCCCTGCAGGCTCGCTCCACGGAAGCCTTGCTGAAGCCTGAGACGACTGCATGTCTCCGCTCACACACAGCAGCCCCAACCGCGCGCCTTAAGCACGACGCGAGACCTACCCAGCCCCGGCCATGCGCCACGCCGCCAAACAACCCAGGCAGTCGCCGCTACCGGTCCAGCTCCCGCAGCTGTCCCCACGACGGCCCCGCCGCCAGCTTGACGGGCAGCGGCACCGCTAGCGTCGTGGTGCCCTCCAGCACCCGACAGGCCAGGCTTGTCACCGCCGCCAGCGCAGGCTCCGCCACCTCCAGAACCAGCTCGTCATGGACCTGCCGTGTATAGGAGGTGGGAAAAGTCATTATGGTCCTTGATAGTCCTTGATAGGTCAAGGATGCTACTGACATGATACCAATGATGTGCTCATACAGGCAGGCCAGGACACCCACTGGCGCATACCTACCCAAGCAACGCCGCGCACGGCCTAGTAGAGAGGCCGCAGCGACACGGCCTAGTCCCCCGAGCGCCCTCCAGCCCGGCCCACCATGAGCACGATGCGCGCCGCGCCCCGCAGCCTCCCCTCGCCCCTCTGCAGCTCGCCCGCTAGAGCCAGCATGGCGGCCTTGGCCACGTCAGCGGCGCTGCCCTGGCACACGCTGTTGACGGCGCGCCGCTCGGCCTGCGCGCGGGCGGGAGGGCCAGCAGGCCGGGCCTCGTTCGCTTGCGCCAAGCAGCCGCCCCTGGCAGCAGCGGCCGACGAGCGCGGCTAGAGCTCCTCGATCCCGCGTAGCCCGCTGCGGGAGGGGAACACCGAAACGCCCCACAGATGGAGCGAGCCCCGCCCGCTGGCTTGGCAAATATATAAAGGTGCTTGACGCCAGACTATCCGTGCCAGCAGGCGACGTAATTGGCAACGCATACCGCGCGCTACGCAAGCTCGGGCCTCTGTTTTTCTGACTTCTACGCTGGCAACCTGGCATGGCTATCACTTGAAAGCCCCGGCCGCAACCCATGAACCCCGTCGGCACACGCCCTTTGCGTACCGCGCCGCGCTCGGCCGCGTCGCCGCTGCGCAGACCTGGTAGCCAGCGCCGCCGGCCCGCCAGCGTCGTCACGTGGCCGCTCGCCCGGCAAGACGCCGCCAGCTCCCGCCGCCAAGCCGCGACGCGCGGCACCAGCCGGCTCTCGAAGTGGGCCAGGGTGGCGGCTGCCTCGGCCGCCGGCACCCCCAGGCTGGCCGCCAGCGCCGTGGGGCCGCAGCCGTACAACATGCCGTACACGGCCTGCTTCGCCTGGGTACGGAGCGGCTCCGTGACCTGCGTGGAAGCCGAAGGGGAATTAGCATTGGGGCACTTGACAATCCATCGCACGCCGCCGCGTGGCTGCGAGCTGTTGCAGCAAGCCACCGTCGCTCGGCGGAAAGATCCCTATCTACGCCTCCGGCCTCCTAGCTAGCCACGTACCCGCAGAGCCCCACCCCATCCGCCGATCCAGAAGTGAACGCACCTCCTCGGGCCGCAGCCGCCTCCAGCTGGCCGCGAGCTGCACGAAGGGGTCCGGCTCGCCCGAGGGACTGGCCAGCAGCCGCAGCAGGTGCGGGTCGCGAGAGAAATGCGCCGCCAGCCGCAACTCAATGCAGCGGTAGTCGGCCACCAGCAGGACACATCTGGGCGGTGGAAAGCGGGGAATGCGATTGCAGCCGGCGTGCCGCGTGCGTCGTGGAGCAAGGCATGGGGACACAGACGACACGGGCGGGACGCAGCGCGGGCGGGAGGATAGAGCGACGACAGCCCCCGTACAGCAGGGAACACGGCCACCCAACAAGTCAATCCGCATGCATTCGCGGCACGGGCGGCGGCCCTCCAGCAGGGAGGCACCTGCTACATGTGTAGAGGGGAGCAAGCGCGCACTCGCGACAAGTGTGCGGCACGGCCGTCGACAGAGAAACGCACGAGCTCGCCCGCCCATCCCGCACGACCATCCGCACGCACGCACGCACGCACGCACGAACAATGACGTACCCTGGCGGCGCAACGACGGCGCTGCGGAGGTTTCTCGCCAGCGGACCCACAGCGGCCGCTGCTGCCCACATGGCCGCCGCAGGCCCTGCAGCGGCGCGCTGCTCCCCCTGCGCGCCTCCTGCCGCTGGTCCGTGGCCTCCTCCACTGTCCTCATTCCCCAGCACGGACGGCAGCAGCAGCTCCATCTGCCTGGCCCGGGGCAGGACCATGAGGCTGTGCTCCAGGCGGCCCGTGGCCGAGTGCGTCTGCTGCCACACGCCGCAGCGCCTGCAACGTGTGGTAGGCAGGGCTCATGAGGAGCGGGCCGGGCGCAAGGCATGTGATGTGTGGTAGGCAGGGCTCTGCGGCACAAGGGAGTCGGTGGTGTGCTGCCGCGCGCCGCGGCGCCTGCCAGCCGGCAGTCCGCGAGGGCGGGATGGCTCAGGCTGCTGCTGGCCGTGGCGTGCGTGTATCGGGGGCCGGCGTTGCAAACAGTGATGACCATCCCTCACCTGCGCACGACCAAGGCTGCCGATGCCGTTGGGCCCGAGGGCCGTGTGGCGCCATCGGCTGTCAGCCCTGCCTCGGAACAACGTTGGCCGTGCGCCGCCACTAGCCCCGGAACGGGATCAGACCCTGGCGCCGGGCTCGGCGCCGCCGTGCAAGCGTCCGAGCCGGCGGCCTGCACCAGCGCCTCCGAGTCCTGCAGGTGGGCGGCCAGGCAGCGGCAGTCCGCCAGCGCCGCCAGCAGGCGCCGGCGTGCCGGCTTCGTGACCACGGCGGGGCTGGAGAGCAGGTCCAAGAGGACCTGCTGGACAGGCGCGAGCGAGGGGCAGCAGCGCAGCAGGCGGGGCATGAGAGGCCGGGAAAGGGAGCATCGCGAAAGCCCAGGCGGGCAGGCTCAGGCGCCGGGCGACGCGCCCCAAGGGACGGACCTGGCGGCTGACGGACTGGCTGCCGTGGTGGCGCTTGGAGGAGCGCGGCGGCGTCAGGCGCAGCTCCTGGAAAAGCAGCCGGCTCACGTCCTGCGCGGCGGGGTGAGGAGACAATGGTTGTGCCCAAAGCAGTGCACGCCGTATGTAGGGACGCAGCGCACGCGCAGGCGAACGCCAAATAAAATATGTGCGTCGCCTGCGCACGTCCCTTGCCCGTCTCCGTCCCCGTACGGTCGGCCGCACGGGGCTGGCACGGCTCGCGCCCACCTTCTGCGACGTAGGATCCAGCGAGCCCCGGCCCGACGCCTGCCGCACCAGCGCCAGCAGCTCAGCCGCCCGTGTTTGCAGCGGGGCGCGCTGCTGCGCCAGAGCCTGTGCGCGCACATTGGAAGGCCGCAGGGCTCGCGTCGGGCTCGCGCAGGCTGAGCCGAGCTGGTTTCGATTCTATGACGCCATACATTGTCGGGCCAACCCGCCCCACATGTTCCCATCCTAGCCATGCAATGTAAAGGTAAACTGCCGCAGGTCGCGCGCCTCTCGTCATCAGTCCGAGCAGCTCCCCGCCTACCTTTCAAACGCCCGCCGCAACTGTGCCCTGCGGCTGCCGCACCTGCGGCGCCAGCGCCACCCCCGCCGCCTCCATGGCCGCAAGCAGCGGCACCATCGGCATCTCGCAGCCCAGCAGCGGTGGCAACAAGCCCTCGCGCTGCGGGTTGCGGAGGCAGCAGGGCACGACCAGGGACAACCTGGATCGGCTGGACCTGCACACACAGCAGGGAAGGTGTTGGGCCTGCGGGAGGAGCCTGCGGACCGCACCTGCAGCGCTGGGCGGTGGCGGCGCCAGGTGTTGAGCGCCAGCGCGGCGCAGCGGCAGACATCCGCTTGGCGGCGCGGCAGCGCACGGCAAGGCCGGCCAGGAGGGCCCACAGCGCCCAGCGCCTGGTTTGGCGCCGCACGGACGGACGGACACAAGGCGCAAGCTGAGGGCTTGACACGCAACGCACGCAGCTGGCGGGCAGCTGGCACACAACGCTAGCGGCTCCATCCATTCCTCGGCACCGGCCCCGACTACCTGCGCCACCTCAGCGGGCAGCGCCTGGGCGCCAGGGTGCAGCAGCCCGGGACGCTCCAGCCGCCGCGCCAGCGCCCAGCAGCAGGCGTTGGGGCAGCCCGCGCGGTCGTTCTTGCCGAGGCACTGCGGCGGGTGCGCCGCAGAACTCCATGCCTTGGTTCCGCATTGGCCAGATAGGTGCGACAGGAGGCACGGCCCCGACCCAAGCAAGCGCCCCGCCCATGCACAATCCCACCAAAGCCACACAGGCCAGCCTCCTCCGATGGTCCTCTTACTTGGTACCTACAACTCCCCTTTACAGTCCAAGGCTTGTGTACCGACCCTTCTCAGTCCGAGACTTATGTTGTTTTGTAACGAAAGGCCCAACGCGCTTCACTGAGCACAGCCCACGAGCAACCCACCACCGGGTCCTCAGGGTCCAGCAGCCACAGGGCCAGGCGCACGTCCACCACAGGTGCAGCCACGGCGGTGAGCGGCGAGGCCGACTGCGGTGGCAAGCCAGGGCCTCCTGCCGCTGCCGCTGCCGCTTCCGGGCCACTGGTGAGGCGCACGTCCACCGCAGGAGCCGCCGCGGCGCCGCGCGGCGGCCGGTCCAAAGACAGCAGGGCGCGTTCCGCTGCTGGCGATGCTTGGGCGCTGGCGGCGCAGTGCAGAGCGTCGTGGGCCTGCATGTCCAGAGGGGCCGGGCATGCGATGGTGGTCGTGGACCGGGAGGTAGGGCGCAGCGGCACCGGGCTCGCGGCGGGCATGGCTGGCGAGGGCGGCAGCCTGGTAGGTCGCGTCGAGCGATTCCGGTCGCTCTCGATTGCCGGTGCGTGTTACGCCAACGTGCCTGAAGCAGCAGTAGCTTCTCTGGCCATGCAAAGCGTCTAACAGGGTCGCTGCGATGCTTGCTCGCGCTCGCCGCAAACCCAACGTCGCTTCACTGCCGCCGGCGCCCCCAGGGCCACCAGCCCACGGCACCTGCAGCAGCTGCTCCTTGAGGGCCGCCGTGACCTTGAGGCTGCCGCTGTCCGACAGCAGCAGCCGCACCGCAGCCGCCACCGCACGCGCCTCGCCCGACTCCACAGCAGCAGAGCTCCCGCCGGCCACACGAAGCGGCACGTACACTGCGCAGCCGTCGCACGCGGCAAAGGCCACACCCTCCAGCCGCACGGCCGGGCCAGCCCGCGGCGCCGCCTGCTGCCATCCCGGCAGAGCGCCGCCGGATGCACCGGTGACTAATGCGCCGCCCCCGGTGTGTGAGGTCCCAGCCTTGCTGCGCTGTGGGCTTGGGGCCTCGACACACGGCTGCGTGGGAGGCAGCGGCGGCGGCAGCGGCGCGCCCTCCGCGGCCGCTGGTGGCGGCGGCACTGCTGGCAACGACGCGACGAGCTCGCGCGCCAGGCTGACGCTCGCCGCCAGGCCGGGCGGTGACGTCGACGCCGCCAGGTGCAGCGGTATGCCGAGGGTACTCACGTCCACGCCGCCAGGCGCGCCGCCGCACTCAAGCGAAGCGATGTGCGGTGCCAGCGCTGGTACGGCAGCGCCCGCGCCGGCGCGCGGACCGGCATCCGTGCCGCTGAGCGCTCCGTCAGGCCGTGGCGCGGGGCCAGTCGCGGCGCCGGTCAGTGCAAGCGTGACGGCCGGCAGCGGCGCGTCAGCGCCCGCTGGCCCAAAGTCGAGCATGAAGGCCCACTCGCGTGCCGCCGTCAGCTGTGCGCCGAGCGCCGCCACCTCGGCCGCGGAGCGCAACACGGTACAGCCCGGCGACCGCAGCAGCGGCCCCAGCGCGGAGGGCGGCGGCGCCACGGGCAGGAGCGGCAGCGGCGGCGCGCCGGTGGTGGCGGCGGCGGGGCCGAGAGGCGCCGCAGCTAGCGACTGGGCGGCGCTGGGGCCTGCTGGCGACGGCAAGTCGGCGGCGCGCTCGGGCGGGAAGAGCTGGCGGACGGGAGGCGGAGAACTTCGACGCGGCTCGGCGACGGGGGCTGTCGGCGAGTAGCGTTGCCGCGGCTGGGGCTCGGTCGGCGGCATCGCAAGCAGCGGTTGCGCGCTCTTGCCGTAACCGACCGCGTTTCCAATGGGCGGTGGCGGCCAATGCAGCGGCGTGGCCAGCGGCCAGGCAGGTGCTGTGACCACCGGCACGAGCTGCTGTGGCGGCGGCGCTCGCGGGCCGCCCCCTCTTGCGGCAGTCGCAGCAGGGGCAGCTGCTGCCATCGTGTGATGCCGTACGGGGGTCTCCATGACCAGCGCCACCGCGCCCCGGCCCTCGGCCTGCGGCGACCCACCACCGTCGTGCCAGGAGGCCTGGCCGGGACGCGGAGGGCCGGCGCCGCTGCCCTGCGCATCCTCGACCTGCCGCCGGCCCGCCCCAGCGGCCTTCGCGCCTTGCGGCTCCGCAGCTCCTGCCGGCCGCTCGACCGCCGGTGACGACACGTGAAGCCGCTTGGCGGCGCGTGTGCCGTCGTTGGTGGGGTTAGCTGCCGCTGCCGGCCGCTTGCTGGCTGTTGAAGGCTGCGGCAGAGCGCCAGTCGCAGCCGGCGCCGCGGCCCCATGCATCGCGGCGCCTGCCTCCATGGCCGCCGCTGCCGTCTCGGCCACCGCCACAGCGCCGGGCGCTGGGGCAATGCCTGGGCGGCTGGCCTGGTGGGCGAGGGCCCCATCCGTCCGGCCCGAGGGGAGACGCGCGGTGCGCTCCAGTGCTGCCGCCTCCTCCCTCAGCTCCTCCGCCTGTGTGGAGGTTGTCACAGTAGGACAGCGATGGGGATGCGGCATGTGTAACCGGAGTGGCGCTTCCGGGTGCTTGGTTGACTTTTAAACCCACCCGACTTAAATCACCCACCTTCTCCCAGACCGCCAGCGCAGCGCTGTTCGCGATGCGGCGGGCCGTCAGCGGACCTGTGGCATCGCGCAACAACGCTGAGCCGTCGAACCCCGGGTCATGACGCACAAATGCAGCAGCAGCAGCAGCAGCAGCAGCGCAGGACGGGCGGACTCACCCACGTGCAGCACCTCCGCCAGGCGCTCGGGCGGCGCCGCGGCCACCTGCTTGGAGTACGGCACGCGGGATTGCAGAAGATTGTCAGCAAGCGCACGATTGCGGCGCACCCCGTCCCAATGTATGTAGCCCCCACGACCCCTCGCACCTGCTCGGGCGTCCCCAACCCCGCATTCAGCAGCTCGCGTGCCCGGGCCGGCCGCAGCCCTGGCACGGAGGACAGCGCCGCCAGCTGGGGTGCCATGCCCCGGGACACACGCGTCTGCGGATGGGAGTGTGGAGGCAGGTAATTTGATGGCGCGCGCACGGACCACGCGGGCGCGCTGGCTGGCAGCAGCAGCCAGGGTCGCCCCCGACCTGTTCTCCCAACGAGCGAACCGGGTCCGGCAACCCCCCGTCCCACCTCGAACACCTGCAGCACCGCGGCCAAGTCCTGCCAGCCCAGGCCCTCGCACAGCGCCGCCAGGGAGCCGGCGTGCGCGGCTGCGCCAGGGAGCCGAGGGAGTCAAGGGCAGCAAACACGCCAGGGTGAGGGCGTGCGCCAGGGCGAGACCGCCCCTCGACCCAGCCCTTGCAGGTTAAGCACAACGGCGGCGCATCAAGCACCACGCCCTAACGAGCTCACGCAACTTGTCCACTGACCCCATTCCAGTAATCTCACCCGCTCGCTCCCGCAGGCTGTCCAGGTGGCTCCTCCTGCGGCCCGCAGCCAGCAGCCCGGAGCGGAGCAGCACCGTGTCGGGCGGCACCTGGGGCCCAGGCGGGGACAGGCAGATGGGAGCGGGCGGAACCGGAGCAGTGCAGGCAGATGGGAGGCATTCGAGCGGGTGCAACCGCAGTGCTGCGGCGGCCTGCGGCTACTCGCACGGACTGGGCAGGTGCGGTACTGTACGGCGGCCGTACCGTGCACCCCGCAAGTACCGCACCCAGCTGCCGTACCCCAACCCCCGATTGCCGTACGTCGTTGGCCAGGTCAGCCAGCGCCAGTGCCGCCAGGAAGCGCTGCAAGCCGCGCCACCGCTCCTCGCCGTCGGCGCCACGGTACAGGCCCTGCGGTGGCGGGGGGCGGCCAGATCCCGGGGCACGAGCAGAAACCGATGTGGGGCGCGGTCTGGTGGGCCAGGCAGCCTGTGATGTTGACGACCGGGACCTAGCTTCTTTGGTTCTTGGTCCAGGTGCCTGGTTCCAGCCCCAGCCCCAGCCCCAGCCCCAGCCCCAGCCCCAGCCCCAGCCCCAGCCCCAGCCCCAGCCC
>BDDC01000248.1:48950-72605 GCA_001662425.1 Chlamydomonas sphaeroides | reverse complement strand
CGCTCTCTCTCTCTCTCTCTCTCTCTCTCTCTCTCTCTCTCTCTCTCTCTCTCTCTCTTACTTCAGTCAGAGTACCCACGTTGCTCAGCACGCCTTCAGCGGCTTTTGAGTCCGTGGCATAAAGGCGGCAGGCCACTCGTTCAGAGTGTGTTTCCTGTGGTCCCGTCCCAGTGTTGGTCCGTGAATCTGGCTACGCAACCCCCCAACTCCCTGCGAGAACCGAGCTCTGGTCGACGGCAACACCAGCGACTATCTTGAAGGTCTACTACGACCAACCGTCCTAAGGTCAGGTCAGGGGCTGCTTGTCCTACGTCAACGGGACCACGACAGCAGCATTAACCTACCGCAATAGGCGCCATTCCTGACGAGGAGGCGTGAGCGGGGACGTGAATAGGGCGCGCGAATCTGCCTGCATAGATACTTGCCGCAGATTGCCCTGAGGTGCGCTGCTAGCGATCTCCTGCTGTGTTTGGGTCCGAGCCGGAGTAGCCTGAGCCCTAGATTTGGAGTGCGTGCGCTACGACAGCGGCGCGACACGTGCGACACACCTGGCTACAAGAGCCCACCTTTGTTGATGTCTTCTGAGGACTTCACGTTCCTCCTTTTGTGCCCTTCAATGCACCCTAGTATGGCCCCGCAGTTCAGCGCCAACAAACCAACCGCCATTGACAACACGATGGACGTTCGTCACAGCCAGCCCAGCAACTACGATTCAGCCCTGGCCAACAACCCACATCAAGGACGAGGGCGAAATGCTGCCCGATTACTTCCAGCAGCCAGCGGCTGCGACGGTTGTGAGCATGATGATGAACGTGCCGCCTTCGCCTACGAGCCGCCACTCGCACGCGTGCCGCGTGCGAGTGGCGGCGAGCCTGACGCCGCCCAGTCCGCAGAGCACCAGCGCGTGGTGATGGCTCTGCTTATGCTGCGCAAGAGCGGCATCTCTGTCAACGGGATCGACCTCAGCCGGCTAAACCTGGGCATGCCGCAGCAGCGCCTTCCCCAGCAGCCTCTGCCGCCGCCATTCATCGGCGCTGGCCGGCCTGCCGCTCGCGGCGGCTACCATGGCAGCACTCCCAATGGTGGACGCCGCCTTCCGCCGCCTGTGTCAGCGCCCTACAGTGTGCGCGCGGCTGTGGTCCCAGCACCGCCACCGCACCAGCATCACGGCGGCCGCAACGCTGCACCCTATGTGCCCAGCCGCTCCAGCCACTTTGGGCCCAGTCCGTATGCACCTGGCGGAGAGGCTGGTGCCAGCAGTGTGCCGTATCTCATGTCAGGGCGCACTTCCCCTTCGCGCAGCAGCGGCGCCTCCACCTCCAGCCAGAGCAAGCGCTCTCGCCGCGACATCAGCGATGAGCACTGGCGGTGCCCCTGGTGCTCCAGCAATTCGCACGACTTCCACTCCTGTGAGTGCTTTTGCAATGTGGCCCGCAAGTACGGTTGCGACCTTCAACCACGGGTCGACCTCGGCTGCATGTCAGCCGCCTACCTCAACTCGCTGCAAGACTACAGTGATGAGCTGGTGCGGGCCCAGGCGGCATCACTCCGTGCCCGTGCGTCCGCCGGCTCAGCCAGCCACATCGACCCTGGCGACCCCGGAGATCCAGGTGCCCCCTACGACACAGCAGGTGCCGGCACCGCCGATTACAAGGACGGCGCTGAGAACAAGTACGGCGCTGAGGAGGTTGATGCCGTCGAGTACGTTGAGTACGTCGGGTGCAGCGCCCAGCAGCTGGCCAATGGACTGCTGCTGCCGCAGCCCACCAGCTTGAGCGCCGGCAATGCGCTCACCTGTGCTTCGGCGCCGGAGCCCATGGAGACTCCAGAACTGGGCCACGGACAGTGCTTGCTCAGCCGCAGTGGCAAGACAACGCAGCACCCGACCATGGTGTGTTCAATCGGCTCGACGTCGGCCGGCCACATGTGCATGGTGGTGACGTGCGGCCCCAAGGGCAGCAGCCAGTGCCTCCGCTGCCTGTGTGACTTCAACGGTGCGCACAGACGGGCCCGCTGATCAACCGAGCTCTGCAGGAGGAGGTTGCGGCCCACACGGCCCCAGCAACCGAGCTCTGCAGGAGGAGATTGCGGCCCACACGGCCCCAGCAACCGAGCTCTGCAGAAGGGTCTCGACGGCCCCATTGTTGGGGGCTGATTGCAAACAAGGCCAGAGCCCCAACGGGCCAGGGCAACCAAATATTAGTAACGTTGCGTCCCCAATAGACCATGGCGGCTGAATGCAAGTTATGAGACATCGGCCCCTCCAGACCCAGGGCAGCCAAATGCGAGTGAGGCTGTGGCCCCAACGGACCAGGGCAGCCAAATGGAATTGAGGCTGCGGCCCCGACGGCCCATACCCGCCAAATGAGAGTGAGGCTGTGGCCTGAACGGGCCAGGGGTCAGGGCAGCCGCATGCGAGTGAGGCTGTGGCCCCAACGGACAAAGACAGCCGAATGCGAGTGAGGCTGCAGCCCTGACGGACCATGGCCGTTGAATGCGTGTGGGGCTGTGGCCCCAACAGGCCAGGGCAGCGCCTCCAATGCGAGTGAGGCTGCAGCCCAGCGGGCCAGGGCAGCCCAATGCGAGTGGGGCCGTGGCCCCAGCGTGCTAAGGCATTGGAATGCGAGTGAGGCTGTAGCCCCCAAAACGGGCCCGGGTAGCTAAATGCAAGTTAGGCCGCGGCCCTATCGGACCATGGCAATGGACCGTGGCAGCCGAATGCGAGTGAGGCTGTGGCGCCAAGGGGCCAGGGCAGCCGAATGCGAGTGAGGCTGTGGCCCCAACAGACCCTGGCAGCCGAATGCGAGTGAGGCTGTGGCCCCACAGGCCAGGGCAGCTGAATGCGAGTGAGGCTGCGGCTCCACCAGACCATGGCAGCCGAATGCAAGTGAGGCTGTGGCCCCAATGGGCCAGGGCAGCCGAATGCGAGTGAGGCTGTGGCCCCAACGGGCCAGGGCAGCCGAATGCGAGTGAGGCTGTGGCCCAAACGGGCCCGCGGAAAAGTCAATTGCCAGTTAGGCTGCGGTCCCATCATTTCGTGGCAACGGACCGTGGCAGAAATGCGAGTTAGGCTGCAGCCCCATAGGACCATGGCGGGCGAAAGCGAGTGGGGTTGTGGCCCCAACGGGCCAGGGCAGCCAAATGCGAATGAGGCTGTGGCCCCAACGGACCCTGGCAGCTGAATGCAAGTGAGGCTGTGGCCCCAATGGACCATGGCAGCCGAATGCGAGTGAAGCTGTGGCCCCAACGGACATGGCAGCTGAATGCAGGTGAGGCTGTGGCCCCAACGGGCCAGGGCAGCTGCATGCGCGTGGGGCTGTGGCCCCAACGGGCCAGGGCAGCCGAATGCGAGTGAGGCTGTAGCCCCGAAGAACCGTAACAGCCAAATGCGAGTGAGGCTGTTGCCCCAACAGGCCTGCGGAGTAGTCGATTGCCAGTTAGGCTGCTGTCCCATCATTCCGTGGCAACAGACTGTAGCAGCAATGCGAGTTAGGCTGCAGCCCCATTGGACCAGGGCAGCCGAATGCGAGTGAGGCTGTGACCCCAACGGGCCAGGGCAGCTGAATGCGTGTCAGCCAAGAATGGCACCCTGGTCGGCGGCTTCACCCAAACTGAGATCAACTGCGGCCTGCGCTTCCTCGCGGGCCTGGACGTGCAGCCGTACTCAGTCGAGGAGGCGGAGCAGGAGGAGCCTGTGCTGAAGATGTGCTCGGCAACGTGGGCCCTCGTGTGCAAGCTGTCCGGCTCGTACCCCTTCTCCAGATTCTGTGCGGAGGCCCGCCGTGCTCCCGACCTAGAGGCGGCCGTGCAGCGCTGTGTGGAGCGTGTGCTCCAGAGCACCACGCTCGACAAGACGACGATCAGCCAGGAGCCGGCGGTGCCCACCGATGACAAGGAGGCGAGCTTCCTTGTTGGACATGTGCGCCAGGCGTGTGAGCGTGGCAAGATGCGGGTGATCCCCTCTCACGAAGCACTTTGATTAAGGTCACCATTATGGACAATGGTAGGATTTAAAGCCAAACCCAGTGAGGGGGCATCTGTATTTGGGCAATGGCCGGAGGGCTCAGCCACTGCCCTTAGGGGTCTACTAGAGTTCCGCTAGAGACAGTCAGACTATATTGGCGGCGCGTGGCTGCCGTCGGTGGAGCAGATGACTGAGGCCGTCAAGGCCGCCATTCAGAGCCGGCCCTGTGTTACCGGAGCCGGCAGCCAGTAGAGGGCCCTCAAGGCTCTTAGCCAACTGACCCCGGGGTCAGGCGGTTTTCGTTTTGGTTTGGTTCACGGTTTTCGGTCTGCTTCGTTTCCTCCTTCACCCTACCCGGGTGGCCTGACTGCCATATTGCGCACCTATCAGCGCCAGCGTTCAATCAATTGTCACGGCTTTGTTTGGCGTGCTACGGCACGTGTGCCTCTGGTTCCTGCGTTCAGGCGTGCAAGTCTTGTTGCCGCTTGCCGCTGCATGGCCCTGTATTGAGTTACCCGGCAAACCAGACTGGTCCCTGCTGTGCGGTTGTTTGTGAAAGGTTGGAAAACAGTACCCGGCGACCCAGCCTGGTCACCGCCTGGGGAGGTTGAGCATTCGTGCCGGTGCCTGAGTCTCTGAGGTGCTGTGCTGTTGGGGCAGTCAAGTCTTGTCGCTGCTCTCTGCTCGTCCCTTTGTTGCAAGTTCCTGGCGGCCCAGCCTGGGTGACGCTGAGGAGTAAGTCGTGTGTTGCTGGCAAACCAGACTGGTCACTGCTGTGTGTAAATCAAAGGAGCCACCCCGTTGGGTGCAGGCCTACCTTTAAGCAACCGGCTTTGCTGCCTCCTCCTCTCTCTCCTTCTGTCCTCCTTCACCTCCACTCAGCAAGCTGGCCGCTAGCCAGTACCTCAATCCCACGTTCAAGGCCAATGCAGCAGCACTTCCCCCACCCGGTCTCATGCCACCGCCACCTGCCATGCAGCCCGAGGGAGGGGTCGCTTCTCACACGTGCAGCCGCACCGGAGCAGCGCCCACGCCGTCGCAGCTGCGTGCTGTCAGTGCCCCGTGTACGTCTCCTGCCCATGGGCGCCGTGCATCGGAGGCCGGCCCGTCTGACCCCGAGTGTAGGGTGCCCCGCCCGGTATCAGCCAGCAGCGCAGCAGCTTTTGTCGGTCAGGTGCTTGCCCAGCGCCTCCAGCCCCTGCTGCTGCCGTGCCCGGCCGCCAGCCAACCCCTTGGCCCGCCACGCCACATGCCGACAGTCACTTCGTAAAGTAGCTTGGAGGACCCCAACACGTTCCACAGCCTGTCTGCGTCTGTGGCTGGCAGTGTGAACAGCCTACCTCGTGATTGGCAACATGAAGCCGGCGACAAGGTCAACGGCCCAGAGCAAGTAAGGCCACAGCCCGTGCACTCAGCCTAGCACCCGTGGCCCTTGTAGCGCTCCAAGCTCAAGCAGCCGGAGCCACGATGGACCTTAATCAACAGCTGCAGGTGTTAGCCGTTGCGGCCGCACAGCAGCAAGCGGCCATGCAGCAGCAAGCGGCGGCCCAGGTGATGGCCGCCGCCGCTAACCCGCCGGCGGTGCCCACCGAAGCACCGCCGCCAAAAGTGCAGCAACTAGCAGCGGTGGTTCCCCCACCGCCACCTCCACCGCTGCCCGATCCAGCCCAGCAGCCCGCACCTGCGCCAGCGCCGCTGCCACCCGTCGCACCCACGCTGGCCCAGCCTGCCGTCATGCAGCAGGTGCCGCTGGACGTGCTGCCTGCTGCACCACCAGCTGAGCCGCTGTTGGTGCTGCCCTCGCACCGCTGCAGCCGCCGGCGCCTCTGCTGGCGCCGCTGCTGGCCCAGGCGCCCCCTCTCGTGTTGCCGCAGCCGCCTGTCACCGTCGCCCAGCCCGCCACCATGCAGCTGGCGCCGCTGGGCGCACCACCCGCTGCACCGCCGGCCGTGACGCCACCGCCAGCACCCCCAGTGCCGCCACCCAACGCACAAGCGGTGGTGGCCCTGACCGCCGGCACCATGCCCATTGTGCATGGCAAGGAGGTCTGAAAGGGTGAGTCGTCAACAGCACCGTTGCACCTCTGCAAGTTTGATGTGGAGGTGTACACGCAGTCATGATTGTCGCTGGAGGGCTCGCACGTGCAACTGATGCGAGTGCAGGCGTGCACGGACCTGCAAGGGCGCGGCGACACAGGCCTGGCCATGGCGGCGCTGCTAAAGCTGCCCAACACAGGCAGCGCGTACAGCCGGTGGGCTCACGGCCGGCACGACCGCATCATGGAGGAGGCGCACAGATGTCACCAAGCCCGCACCACCGCCGCGGGCGTCGCCATGAACGAGTTCTTCAGCAACCTGGTGCTGGTGTGCTGGGTGGCCAAGCTGGATCTCAAGTTTGTGGATGAGCTTTATAGTAAGGTGTACAACGACCTTGTGACACTGTCTGCGTTGACGGATGTACCCGGCGTGCTGTGGGGCCAGTTTGAGACATTGCTGGCAGCGATGCCAGAGGGTGAGCAAGTGCACTTCATGCAGCACTTCTTCGACCACCTGTGGTGTGAAGCCGGCTGAGTACTTCACCCACTTCAGCAACTTCGACTTCTGGGAGCTGGCTGACGCCTGCTGAGTGCCGCCCGACCGCAAATCCGAGCACTTGCTTTGACCGGCCCCGCCGCCACGCGCCGCCACACCGGAGCCCCCGTGTTACCAGTCGCCTCACCCGCGTCAGCCAGGCCCATCAGCCGCCAGTGTGACTTTCAGCAACCAGGAGCCCCAATAGGTGCAGCCACACTCCTTCAGTGCACGCCTAGGCGGTAGGGACCACAGCGGGCATAGCAACGGCTACAACCCCCAGTTCACTTTCACCACGGTCGACAACCACGCCCCCCCTGCAGTGCCGCCGCCGCCGCCGGAGGCCACCAAGCACTGGCAGCTGGGCCCGCCAGGCGCTAACAGGCACACCGCACAGGACAGCCGCCAGCCGTTTGACGGCCACAGCTACGGAGGAGGTGGTGGAGGCAGCCGCGGCGGTGGTGGTGCCAACGGCAATGGTGGGCGCGGCCAGAGCAACCCGCACCACGACCAGGGCCCTCAAACCAGCGGTGACGACCACCGCAGCGAGCATCGCTACGACCAACACGGTGATGACCACCACAGTGACGGCCGTGGCGACAGCCGTCACGACGGGTGCAGCAACGGCTGTGGTGATGGCCGTGGCGGCGGCCGTGGAGGTGGGTGCTACTGTAAAGACTGGGGCCCCGACTGCTCCACCTGCAGCCGCCGTCACCTGCCAGGTGAGTGCCCCAGCTACCGGAGGATGCAGGAGGAGCTGTGAGAGCTGCAAGCCAGCTTGCGGCTGCCGCGCAAGCCCATGCCGGGGCGCGAGCCGCCACCGCAGCAGGGCCACTACTTTGGCAACAGCCAGGGCAGCCTACCCCCACCACGGCGCTCCACCACGGCGTGGGTGTACAGCAGTGGCAACTTCCACGAGGATGACTACTCGCTGGAGGATGACAACTACTACACCTACAGCAGCTACACGAGTGCTGCTGGAGGGGGTGGAGCCTGGCAGGTCATCACGTCGTGGTACCAGGATGGGCTGAGTGCTAACAAGGAGCTTCATAACTTCTCACTGGGTGATCCCTCCCTGCACCCACACCCCTCTTATGGGGCCATGCGTGAGTGTGTACTGAATGGCAACGCGAAGCTGAAAAAGCAATGCCTTGCCCGCTCCTCCTGCCGCCTGTCCTCTGCCCAGGCCGCAGGTGGCAACAGTGGTGACGACGAGGCTGCCGCCGCCTGCGCCGCCGGTGTCCGCAAGGACGCCACCAAGCACAAGGGCCCGCCACGGGACAACAACAAGGGCAGTGCGCAGCGGGGCCCCAGGCACCGCAATGACGACAAGATGATGCGGGACTGGCCCCAAACGTTCAGGCAGTTTAACTACTGCCACAACTTTGGCCTCTGCGGCCACTGCCTGCGCTTGATATGCAAGGAGTGCAGGGCCTGCGACCAGCACAAGTGCCCGCTGGTGGTGGAGTTCCCCTTTACACTAGGGGTTCCCCCGCCGGGCTGGAAGAAGTCCGATCTGGCTGCAAAGCCGATCCTAGGTGCCTGCCCAGGTGTTTGCTGAGGAACCGTCTCCTGGGCTGTCAGTGCTGCCGCTGCCGCTGCCGTTGCCGGCTGGCTCATGTTGAGCAGACAGTTAAGCGACACTTCTCATTTTATGCACAAGCTGTGCGTGCTGGCTTCTCTAGGTCCTGTAATCTAGACGAGCCACAAGGGCGCCATTTCTCCTCTGTCGACGTGGGAGGGCACACTGTCTGGCTAGTTCCTTCCTGCTTCCATGAGTTGCAGTCTGCCCTTGCTCATTACCGCTGCTGCAAGGCCCAGTCTCCACAGACATTCCTTGCAGTTCTCCTGCCTTCCTACCTTGCAACTGGCAAGGCCAAGGCTCTACTGCACGGTATGCGCCGGGTGCTGCAATTCGAATCAGGCAGGCCGCTGTTTATGGGCTTAGGGCTGGATGGGCGTCTGGGGACCCTGCCTCCTCTGCCTTATGCGTGTGACGTGTGGTGGGATCCACCGCGGCCTGCCGCAACCCCATCCTGCACGCCACGCACCTCCTGCCTGATTGCTGCAATGGCTGACGCTAAATCCCTCCGAGCCTGCTCCTCTGAGTCACCTGCCCCAGGTGCACATGTGCTGCTGATCAAGGCGAGTGCCGGTGGTACTGACATCACTGTGATGGTCGACACTGGAGCAAGCCATGACTTCATCTTTGCTGATGTTGCCAAGGCTCTAGGCTTGTGGGTACGTCCCTCTACGTTTGGTCATGTTACGCTGGCTGACGGCCGTAAGCAGGCCATAGTGGGGCAGGTGACTCTGCATCTAGCTGTAAGCTCGTTGCGGTTAACTGTCAACCCGCACGTGCTCTCCTTACTGACTGATGCCGCCTCTTACATCCTTGGTGCTGCCACCATGTACAAGTACGGTTTTCAACTGAACTTCCTGACAAGTACACTGACAGTATGTAAGGGAACGGTTAGGAGCCGGGTTAGCTTCCTCTCTGCCCCATCTGAGGGGGAAGGAAGTGAGCCTGAGCGCCCTAACCTTGCGCTGTCTGCTATATGCGCACATACTGAGCCTGAACTGATAGGCCGCAAGCAAGCAGCATGCCTCCTGTGCAAAGGGGCTGATTGTCTGCTAGTTAGGCCCAAAGCTGTGCTGAACACAACCACTGTAGCTACTGAACCATTAAAGCTCTGCTGGATGAGTTTGCGGATATGTTCCAGGAAATCCCTCGCTGGGCTCCCTCCTATGCGACCTGTGGACCATGTTATCCCTGAGATACCTGGCTCCCGTCCTGTGCACAAACCAATGTATCACTTAAGTCCTAAGGAATTAGAGGAGGTGAAGCACCAGGTGACTGATCTATTAGCCAAGGGTATGCTGTGTAAGAGCACCTCACCCTTCTCTGCTCCCGTGCTGTTTGTGGGCAAGAAAGACGGCTCTCTCCGGTAATTGACTATAGGGGTCTGAATGCACAGACGGTGAAGAACCGTTACCCCTTCCACGCATTGATGACCTGCTGGACAAACTGAAAGGGCCTACTCACTATAGCTCCATTGACCTACAGCAGGGGTACAACCAAATTCGCATAGCAGAGTCTGATATACCCAAAACCACGTTCACCACACCCCTGGGCCATTTTGAATTTTGAGCACTTAGCTTTGGATTAAGTAACAGTCCTTCTACATTTCCGGCCCTCATGGATCGCCTGCTGGGTCCTGAGCGCATTGGAAAATATGTGGTGTGCTATCTGGACGACATTCTGATTTATTCTAAGTCCCTAGACGAACATCTGGGGCACCTGAGGGACGTACTGGGTGTGCTGCACGAACAACAGCTATACGCCAAAGCTTCGAAATGCCACTGGGCTCTCCCTGAGGTCACGTTCCTGGGTCATGTTGTCAGTGCAGATGGGGTACAAATGGACCCTCGCAAGACTGCTGCGGTCCACGATTGGCCAACCCCCACGAACCTGCAAGAGCTGCGCAAGTGGCTGGGCCTGACCAATATCTTCTGGCGCTATATCCCACGGTATTCCATGCTGGCCTCCCCACTGACTAGCCTGACACGGAAAGACGCGTTTATTTTGCCTGCAGACTGGACACCTGCGTGTCAGCGGGCATTTTACGCAATAAAAAGGGCTGTAGCGGAGGATATTGTTCTCCGTTTTCCTGATATTTCCCTTCCTTTCCGGGTAGAGGTTGTCTCTGACGCCTCTTTGGATGGCACTGGCACCGTTCTACTGCAGGAGGGTAGGCATGTTGCCTATACAAGTAAGAAATTCTCAGTGGCTGAGCATAATTACACAACGGGGGAGCAAGAACTGCTTGCTGTACTGCACACTCTGCGTGAATGGTGATTTTACCTGGAAGGCAATCCCTTTGTTGTTAAAACTGATTACAAACCACTCACCTATCTCCAGGGTGTTCCGACGCTCAACCGCCGCCAGGCTCGCTGGATAGAGTTTATGGCCCGGTTCAGCTACATCTGGGAATATTGCAAAGGTTCCCTTAACGTAGTTGCTGACACGCTGAGTCAGAGCCCTGCTGTCATGCTGCATGCGCTGCTAGTTTCTAGCATGTCCAGGGCGCCTCTGGGCCCCCTACTGGCAGTCATGACCCGCCGCAGAGCTGCTGAGCTGCAACTGAGCAAGGGTGCCGCTAATTTGGGCACACGGAAAAGGGGTTTGACTCCCTCTCTTACTCCCTCCGCAGAGGCACCAACACCGGCTCAACCGCCCGCTAAATATGCAGGCCGTGCTGACCCCACGCCGCACCAGGTGCCTCCTGCTGATACTGATGGTGCTGACACCGTTACTGACACTGAGGACACTGAGGTCTCCGCCACTGACCCAACGGCTGACAGGGGTACGGTCGAATCTGCCTGGGCTGACTGGGCAGGCCGTACCAAGTGGGGCTACACAATTGATGCGTGGTTTGCTGATCGCTGCAATACTGATAACCTGTCTAGCTCAAGGGGTATTTGGGTCCGTCGTGCGGGCACTGTTCGTCAAATTGTGGTGCCTAATGACGATGCACTGCGGTGCAAGATAATGTCCCGCACCCATGCAGACCCGCTGGCTGGTCACCCCGGGTATGCGCACCCGCTGGAAAAAAGAAAAAGAAAAGAAAAGATTACCCTGGGGCTGGGCCGCCTAGGGTGGGTTAAGGGGACGGGGCATCTGGGGTCTAAGACCACCTGCCACCGCCACCGCACGCTGGAGCTGATCCGCTGTCACTTCTGGTGGCCGCTGTTGGTGAAGGATGTCAAGAACTACGTCCTGAGCTGTGATTCTTATCAGTGCAACAAGGTGCTGTCGGGGAAGGGTCAAGGGCTGCTGCAACCGCTCCCCATTCCCCAGGCACCTTGGGAGAGCATGTCTGTCAATTTTGTTGTATTGCTTCCTCCTACTGAGTCCCAGCATGCTGCTATTTTATTGCTGGTTGATCGCCTGACGAAAATGGTGCACCTGGCCCCTACTTCGAATAACTGCACGGCTGAGCAGTTGGCTGAGCTCTTTATGAGTAATAATGTGCGCTTGCATGGACTGCCAAAAGATATCATGTCTGATCGCGGTTCCGTGTTTACTAGCACGTTCTGGTGTGCGCTACCTGAACTTATTGGAATGCAACTGAAATATTCTACTGCTTACCATCCGCAGACTGATGGTCAGACTGAGCGCATGAACTGCACGCTGGGTGACATGTTTTTGCGGGCCGTTTGCCCACTGATTGGGGTAAGCATTTACCTGCGGCTGAGTTTGTGTTGAATAATGCTGTTAATTGGTCAACAGGGGAATCCCCCTTCTTTCTGAATTACGGTTACCACCCCTCACTGCCGCTGTGGCGTGAGCTGGAGGTTGCTGTCCCTGCTGTGAAGCATTTTGCAGTGACATTTGCCAAACGGCTTGCTGATGCCCGCTCCTGCATTGATGCTGCACAACAACGTGCATCTGATTATTACAACCGCACTAAGAAGGAGGTTACCTTCTCCCCAGGTGACGCAGTACTGCTTAGTACAAAGAACCTGTGCAAGCTGGTGTCTGGTCCTCGTAAGTTGCTGCCATGCTGGGTGGGGCCCTATCTGGTAGACTGCATGGTGGGCAACACTGCTGTTAAGCTGCGCCTACCTCCTGAGCTGTGCACTCATCATACGTTTCACGTATCTCTAGTGAAACCGTATCGCTCTACTGAGACTGACGCTCCCGAGCCTGGTCCTGTTGACTGGCTGGATGAGGCGCCCATGTACTCTGTCAAACGCATTCTTGACTACCGCACACGGCGGGTAGGCAAGGGTAAACGGCAATGCACTGTGCACGAGTATCTCATCAAATGGCGTGGGTATGCTGCTGCTCATAATTCCTGGGAGCCTGATGCTAACTTTACGCCTGACTTGCAACCAATGCTGGAGGCTGCAAGACAACAAGCAATTGAGCGCAACAGGGATGTTCACACCTCAAGGGGGGGGCACTTGTAGTGTCACGCCTGCTCTGTACTGACTGCTACTGATTACAGCCACTAACACCACTGACCGGTATGCTGATCATACCGCCATGGAGTACTGATACTGCCATGGTCTTTGGGGCGCTTCCACCGGATCACTGATGACCCTGACACTGATATGTCATCTGATGACACCGCGCACTGGTAGTTATCACTACCCCCATGCTTGTGACTCGGTCTGATACTATACCTCCATTCCCCTGACACCCGTGCTGATCAAGGCCAGCAACAAGGCAGGGCTGGCTGCATTGCATCATGTCCAGGCGGTTGTCAGCTGCTTCACCTCCTACACCTCAGTGCAGAAGCTGGGGTGGGAGTGCAACTGGTGCCCGCCCTGCAACACCAGGCCCTGCGACAACAGCCCCTGGGGAGACTGCTTTGGCACCAAGCCAGACGGCGGGCAGCCCCTGGGCACGTACAGTCCGGTGCCGGAGCTCCCACCATCAACGCCCAAAGACAATGAGGCCGTACGGCCGCTCCCCATCACCAAGGTCGAAAAGGAGACGGCAGGTGACTGGCAGCACTTCACCTGCGTCGCGCACCTCACCGTCCTCAAGCCCAACACGGCGTCCGACATGGGCGCGGACCTCAACCTGTGAGTCTACAAGGCCCTGTCAAGCGACGACAAGACCAAGTTTGCGTCCTGTGTGTCTGACGTGTGGTTGGATGATGAGGGTGTCAAGCACAAGGAGGGGCCCACCGAGCAGCAGGACGCCAACGGCAAGCCCATGCTGCCGCCGCACCGCCCGTGTGCCGATGGCACCGACTCCGGGGACGCGTCCTGAGTGCCGCCACAGCGATCGCCACCCAGTGGAGCGCACAGTGGTGAGCCAGGCAGCTCTGACGACTTGGACAGCAATGGAGGCTCTGAGGCCGGCAGCAACAGCTCAGGTGGCGGTGAAGATGACCAAGATGGAGGGGACGACACCGCATGTGGGGGGGCGAGTATGCGGAGGACAAAGCCTGGCGGGACCGGGAAGGATGATGAGTGCCAGAAGACACCGTCAGACGACTGCTCCAATTACGGTGACGACACCATCACTGACACGGTGGCACCAGTCGGAGCGCCAGGCCCCAAAGGGACCCCGTCAGTGACCAACATCGTGACCGAGAGAGTCACCCTGCCGGCCCTGACCTGGGCGTGCGACCCAGTAACAAGGCTGCTGTGCCACAAGCAGATGGACGTGAATGAGCCGCATCCTCCCGAGCTGCACCCAGGTGACGAGCTGGCCTACTTCCTTCACGCTCACTGGTTGGCGGCCAGGCAGCGGTAGGAGCGGCGGCCTTTCAAGGGCGCCGCAACGGAGGAGCACAGGGACGACTGGCTTTTTGACACCGTGCTGTGGAGCCTGGCACGCTGCTTGCACAGGCAGCGGCAGCAGCTGCTGGTGCAGCACTGGGATTGGCTGCACCCGCTTGAGATGCGCCTCCAGGACTGGTGTGAGACGCCCGCCCTGCACGGTACGGGTGTGGTGGGACTGCGGCTCTGGTTCCGACCGCTGCTCCTGTTCCAGGCCACTGCCGAGGAGGCGGCAGGCCCTAACTGGAAGCCGCCCCCATGGCGGCTGCACTTCACCCCCATACTGCACGAGCTGGAGGCGCCGCCCATCCCTGCGCGGCAGTCGGACTACCGGTGGCCGCCTGTGCCGACTGCAGGCCTCTGGGCCTGGCTGGCCATCGTCGTAGGGCACTGGGGCAATGTGAACGCACCGATCAGCGGGATCCTGTTCAGGTGCCTGCTCGGGTGGCCAGCACAGCACTGCTGGAGGTGCCGGTGCAGTACAACAATGCCACACACCAGGCCGTCTGGTTCGCCGCCCAGGCGTATCACCTGCTTTCGGAAACGTGCGACAAGGTGCTACAAGGTGGACATGCTGGTGGTGCACCCGCCCCTAATGCGCCCGCTGCTGGTGCAGCAGGCATGGGCGCACTTCACCAGCTGGATCTACGTGCTGCGCACAATCAAGTGGGACTTCAGCGTCACGCGCCCACACAACACTGGGTGTGAAGAGGCCGTCCTGTGGCTTGGCTACAGACTGGAGTACGTCACCAAGGGCTTCATTTTCGCTGGCAACAGCGCGCAGGCCGGCCCCAGCCGCACATGGCTGGGCGGCCTATGGGCGGTCGGCCGGTGCTCGCCGGTGCCGCCTGACGTTGTGGGTTCACTACCGCCCCTGCATCACGGATTGCTGGACCGTGCGGCCCTGCTTGGAGTGGACATGCACGGCAACGGGTCAGGCGTCAACATCTCGCAATTTGCCGCCATTGCAAGCACGGCATCTGGGCCGCTGGACGACACACGCGCGTGGCGGCACGCTCTCAACGCCATGCGTGGCCCTCCTACAGCAGCGGCTGCACAACTGCTGGAGGCCATGCGGTATCACAGCCCGCTGCAGCCCTTGCTGGTGCACATGCTGTCCCAGTACATGGAGCATGTAGGCGGTGTTTGTAGGCGGTGTTCTAGGCTAAAGGGGCAGCTGGACATTCGAGGACTGGAGTTACGGTTGGGCGCCGTTGGACCACACACTCAACACCCTGCAGTCGGCGCTGAGCGTGCTTGGCGTGCACCTCAGCGTGGCTGGGCACGGCCTGCCTTGCGGTGCACCCAGGATGGTGATGTTGATGATTGAGGCACAGGCAGCACGGGAGATGGCTGGCCTCACCAAGTGGCTGGAACGCATGAGCAGCACGGACGCCAGCCCGGCCCTCCTGAACTTCCCGGTCACCATGCCATTGGGGCAGGATTGGCTTTGCTTCGCTGGCGTGCTGCTACGCCATGCAGTGGGTGGGCCCCTGTCACTACTGGAGCAGGCGGTGCACCCGGCAGTCCAGCCGGTGCTACACGAGCACACCAACCACTTCAAGGGCTTGCCGCAGCCAGAGACAGTGCCGCTGCAATATGTGTCCCTCTGCTGTGAGGCCTTGGGATTCCCGCTTGGCCCATGGGGTGGCCGGCGGGCGTCCTCTACTGCCCCAGCCCGCACACCAACATTGCCTTCGACGGCATTAACTCTGTGTGGCCAAAGGCAGTCGTGCCCCTGGCGCTCACCTTGCACACCTACACGCCGCTCGCTGGCGCAACTGGCACCGCACATCTTGGTGCAGCTGGAGCTTAGTCGGAGCCACCGGGCGCACCTGCCAGTGGTCTGCACGGCCGGCACAGTGTGCTACATGCTGGCCTACGGCTTTGAGGTGCTGGAGCTCTACTACAGGTGGCTGCTGACGCTAGCGGAGGCCACACCCGCCCCGTCGACGCTTGGAGCCCGGTGGGCTCTGTGGTACAAGGCCACCTTAAACCTGGATCACCACGTGACATTCACGCGCTCCATCAAGCTAGTGTGCTGCCTCAACACCGACATTGAGGCCCCGCTCAACTGGCTCAGCCTGGCACATGAGAGGCAGCCGGTCAGTCAGCAGATGGTGCAGCACCTGGCACCAATGCTTGCGGCCACACTCTGCCCGCAACACTGCCCTCCTGGCTGGGAGGAGGCCCTTGCCCAGGCCCTTGCGGAGTGCAACACGCAGTGGCCATGGCACAACGGGCGGGGCCCACCACCTGGGGGCGGTGGGCCCAGCAGCGGAGGCCCTCCGGAGGTGACGGCCGCGGATTGCATGGCAGCTCCCGGCCGCTGCCCCTGCTCACCAAGACAGGCGTCCGGCACGTGTGAGACCCGCGGGCTGGGCCAAGCAAAGGCCTGTCCGCCCCGCTGGTGCTTCGTCAGGGTGCGGCATGCCACACCTTCATCACAACGGTTGACCACCTGACGGATGGGCAGCTGTCGGTGCAGCTGGCACAACTCACGGACCCCAAGGCGCTGTGCTTTGAGCTGGCCAAGCACAGAGGCACCCAGGCTGATGCAGCAGGAGCTGTGCAATTGTGCGGCCTTCTGCGATGACTTCCTTGAAGAGACCCTGACCTCCAAGGGAGGTTCGACCCTGCAGCATGGGGTATGCTACTTGGGCGCTTACTACAGGGAGGTGGCGGGCGCCATCCAGGAGTGGGCGGCAGGCACCTCGTCCGCCTGGCTGCGGCAGCGTGCGGTCAACCTCACCACCGTGTTCCATCGGAGCATGCCCCGTGACACCGTTATCGCTGCCACCGGCGGTACAGCGCTGTCTGAGCACTTGTGGCCGCACCTGCTACATAGCGATGAGCGGGTGGAATCGCAGTTCATGGATGGCCCCAATGACCTGGACACACTCCCTGGCACGCACCACACCATGCGGCTACTAAGCAAGCCAGGCTACGTGGCACCCACCCTGGCCCAGCTTCGGGACACCACCCTGTGCCCCTACTTCCCCCCATCCGGGGCAAGACCGGGCTCGAGTGTGGTGCACGCACTACCAGCGGCATCTGTTCCCGCCGCCGTTTGTGCCCGGCATGCCCGTTGGCCTCTGGAGCCAGGAGTGGCTGCAGCATCAGGGCTTCCCAGAGTTCCAGTCATCAACCGAACGGTATGACATCTCGTTCAGCGCCAAGCAGATGTCGCAACAGCGGCACACGGAGGACGCCGGCGGCTTCGTCTGGCGCACCATGCAGTGGGCCTTAAGGGTGCTGGAGGGCTTGCGGTGCGTGGCTGACTACAGCATCCGTGGCTGCCACATCCCCACGACGACACCCTGCCGACCGCCAATGTACCCGGTGCGGTGTTGGGGGACGCTGGAGCACCCAGCATTCTAAGCCAAGCTCTGCGCCAAAGCGAGCCTGGCGTGGCCCTGGAAGGCAGGCTGCACCACACTGTTCACCCACTGCCAGATGCTGGTGCTCCTCACGCAACCGGTGCAGCGGCTGGTGTCAGCCACCCACAACGAGCTTGTGTTGGGTGTTCCGCTGAACCACACACTTGTGTTCCGGGCCCTCAACCTGTATGCATGCTACCTCCCGCTCATGGCCAAGGATGACATCACATGCAACCTCCGGTGGATACCGCCCGCCCCCCAGTGCTTCTATTGGGACGTCACAACTAGGCTGGCCAAATGCGTGCGCACCGTTGGGGGACCCAAGCACACAGCCCATGCTGGCTACACTCCTCGGGCCCGGCATCAACCCCAACGAGCGGGCCCGGCAGCTCCTCAATAGCCCTCCATCCCTGAAGCTATTCGCCCACACCCACATCAACACCCCACTGCTCACGGCGGCAGCAAGCTACACCTGGAAAATGGGTTCGCACTGACTGCACCACGCCGGAACACGAGCAGCACACCAAGTGTGTGCGGCCCCGCAAGGCGCCTTGGCGGCCCGGCAAGCAGCAGAGCGCCTGGCCCTCTATGGTGCAGCCCGTCAGTCACACCCTTGCAGCGGCCACCATCACGCTGCTCACCGAGCACCTGGACCCCGCCGTGGTGTTGTCAGCCACCACCTTCTTCAATGCCCCCTTGAGCCCTGCACTGCACTCGCACTTCTCCGACTGGCATGACACCTCCAGGGCACTGTGCAAGGTCATCCCGTACTTCTGGTCCGTGAATCATGCCTACAATGCATGGATTGGCAGTTACACTGTGCAGGCAGCACTGCAGTGCACCCGCCGACTGCTGTGGGCAATGCGCACCTACGAGCACGGCAACCAGCACCAGCAGAATGGCCGGGGCGCCGGCTTTGTGCAGGTGGCTACCCTGGCCCTGAGTGACATGGACGGCTGCACGGCCAAGGCCTTCACGTGGCTGCGTGCACGGCCGCAAGGAAACATGGCAAGCCACAAGAGCAGGCCTTGGACTACCTGTTGCGTGTAGCAACGCGGGTGGAGGAGCTCGTGCTGCAGCCCATGCCCATCCCCTTCCGGCCCAATTATGTCTGTGCATTCATGATGCATGCCTCGGCCCCTGCTGGGGCAACAGCCGCGGCGGTGGTGCAGGCAGGGTTTCATGAGCACCCTCATCCGGGCTGCAACACAATTGTCGACACCAAGCAATGGCTGCACGACTACTTCAAGGACCCCCTGCACACCCGCAACACATATGACCTGCACATGGTGCTGTCGGAGCAGCACAACATCTTCAAGCGTCAGCTGCAGCAGTTGGGTGTCCCCAACCAGGACGGCCCAGTTGCCGCCACCGCACGAGATGTGCACACCCTGCTCATGAGGTTCTATGACCACCTGGCCCACATCGCCGGAGCGCTGCACCAGGGCGCAACGGACGAGACGGGCACCCCCATCCTCGCACAGCTCGACGTCAGCGTGACCAAGTCTCTGGACATCCTGGAGCTCAACATCCTGCACCGCTGGCCGGACAGCAGAGGCCCTGACTGGCCCGTGGGCCACAAGGGGGACGTGACGGCTCGCTTCCTGATGGAGGTGTCCGAGTTCTGTCTCCCGCTGCTGGCAGGCAAGTGTCTCACTGCCACCAGAGGGTGCGATGGCTCAGGCGCCGACGGCCCCAGGTGACGCAGCAGTGGCACCGCCAGCTGAGGCAATGAACACCACGGCAGCCGCCATTACCCTGGTGGGCGTGACGCTGGACCCGAGCTGCCCTTCCATCCTGCCCGCACCGGTTGAGTCGCCGGTGCAGCTCGTGGCAGCCCCCGCTCAGGCTGCTCCGCCCGCTCCGCCGCTGGGGCCGCCCCGTCGGCACCTCCTCTGGTTCCTGGAGTGAGAGCCACCCAAGGGCTGGCTTGCTTGCCTCTGCAAGATGCGCTACAACACATGTGTCAACACATGAGGCAGAGATTGCTGCACTGAAGCGGCGCGCTGGCCGGGAGGCGCACATCTTGCGGGTCGCAGCTGGTGGCATCGTTCATGTCGCCACCCACCTGGTGGAGCTGCTGTCCGCCATGGCTGAGGGTGCAGCGCAGGCGGACGCCTTGGCACAGGCGGCCACCACCCTGCCACAGTCCCTCCGGCAGACGGCCGCTGCAACGGCACTCCTCCTCCGCAATGCGCCCAACGGTGGTGCCACCTACGGCCCCCTTGCCACCGTCAAGCACCCACTCAACAACACCGTGAACACGTGGGCCTACCTGCGGCCCTTGTGCGAGGTCACCTGGGAGCTGGGCGAGGCCAGCCTGGTGCAGGCCGGCCCCTCACCAGCGGCGCCTCCAGCTGCGGTGCAGCCCGCCTCACCACCAGTGCCCAATGGGCGCAACACCGGCACAGCCGGTGCAACGACCTCCAAAGCAAAGCTGTCACCCAGCAGCACACCCTGTTGTACGTGCAGCCCCAGTGTGCAGCACGTTCAGCTGCCGTCTCGGCCGACAGGCTGGCCATGACGATGCTGGGACACTGGCTGACAGCGGGGCCCGAGGGCCTCACGGCGGTCGACTTTGTGCAGCTGCTGCACGTGGGTGTGCGGCCGTGCTGCCGCTTCTTTTAGGACGCCGTGCAGCGCATCACTGTGCTGCTGTACACCGATTAGCTGCCGCCACTGGCTCCAGTGCAGGAGCACTGAGGCCCGCAGCTTCCACGACACCGCAAGGGCCATGCTGCTGCGGTTCTGGGCCGAGGTGCTGGGGGTCTTGGACGTGCACGGAGCGGTCGGCGAGCCGGCGCCGCCCAAGGCGGTGCTAGCGCCGGCCAAGCTGGAAGCCGCACTGGCAGTGCTGCTGGGCAACGTGGAGGCCATCTACTACCAGACACAGGCGTTGGGTGAGGCCAACACACCGCGCATGCCACAGCCAATGTGCCTGGGGCAGCACCCACTGCTGTACCTTATGGCCGGCATGCGGGCGGTGCGGCGGGTGTATGACTACCAGGCGGCCGTGATGTATTGCCTGGAGGTGGGCATGCCGCTTGTGTACACTCGAGTGCAAGCCGACGGTCTGCCTTATGAGCAAGAGGAGGCCGAGCAGCTCTGGGACACGGACACCAGTGACCCGGTGGCAGACGACGCCTCATTGGTGCTTTGAGTGTACATCCCGCACAACACGCCTGCCAAGTGGGCGGCGGCCACCGTGCACTACCAGGCGGCGGCGCGTGGCATGACCGGCATGCTGCCAACACTTTTGTCGTACTTGAAGCTGTTCCTGGTGACGGCCGTGGCCAGACACCTTACGGCACGCACGCAAGGCGGCAACACCACCAGCCGCCTCTGCTACGCACAGTGACACGTCGTGTGGCACTTCACACGCATGGGCATCCCCATTGTGTACATTGACTACTTTAACCCTGACTCCCCCACGGCGACACTGCTCTGGTGCATGGAGTTTTTGGCCGACAACGCAGGAGGCAACGCCCGTGGCATCCCAGCACCACCGGGCTTTGAGGGTGCGCCGCAGTACCACAATGGCCAGAACCTTGCCATTGGCTTCAGCATCTGCCAGCTCGAGGTGTGGAGCGAGGCCATACCCTTCACCCTCAGCCAGGCGGACTTCCTACACTGCGAGACAGAGTCAGTGGAGTAGGAGCCAGCTTTGCCCACATCTGACGGCCGTTCCCGAAGCTGGGGGGGATGCAACCCCTGACACCTCCCCTGCATGTGTAGTCAGGCGCCTCAGCTTCAGCGGCGCAGCCGGCAAGCCAGCCACTCCCGATGGCATGACGGCACTGGCTCCCGGCGGCCACACACCCGCCGAACCGGGGCCGCTGGGAGAGGATGACGGGGCGCCACCGCCGCTGGTAACACTACATACGAGCAACTAGCAGGACAGAGTGCCACCCCGCCGCCAAGCAGTGGTGGCATGGCAGCGGCACTGACAGTAAGCACCAAGCTCATGCCGCCGCCAAGCGGCACGAGTGAATCAGCCAGCGAGGACGACAGCGCTCAGTATCAGGAGGATACGTCATACTCAGACTCGTGCGCTGGGTCGCTAGACGGCCCTGGTGATACCAACAGTGGCGATGAGGGACCGCCGCATGCACCCGGCGGAGCCGCGGCATGTGCGTTGGCGTGCAGCGGCACTGCCAGCGTGGAGAACGGCACGCCCACCGGCGGCCAGCCATTAGGATCGACGGCAGGCACGCCAGCTGGCACAGCAAGTACAGAGCCAGTGCCACCAGCCCACATACCGCTGTTCAGCCTGCAGCGGCACAGCTCCCTCCGTGAGCTAAGTGGGGAGGGCCCCAGCCGGGGGGCTGAGGGCAGGGACCCGGGCAGGCCAGCTTTGCCCGCACATAGCCCGGGGCCCGCATGGCCTAGTGCCACCCCTGACCCCGGGGTTGCTGAGTTCAGCCCTGGCCATGGGACCAACCGCCTGGAGGCTGGGGGTGCATGAGCATGCGATCAGCGCGCCCCCTCCAAGCCCCTAGCACCAGCCGCTTGGTCGGTCTTCCCACCGGTGAGGCCTCCACCCACTTCATATCGTGCGACCCCTGCACCGGCCAGCACGCCATGGACGGCACCACGGAAAGCTCACTGGACTCCTCGCTCCCTGAGCCCCAGGCGCCGCCGCCGTGCAGCGGGTGTGGGTTGGCAGCGACACAGGCCCAAAGTGGCCTCGGCACGGTGGGCCCAGCCAGCCCGCCGTCCTGCTGGTGTGTGCTGCCTATCACGTCATCGTGTTTGGCCGGCGCAACCTGTGCGGCCGGGATGACGTGTCATGCCCGCCTCAACTGCGGGAGGTGCGAGCCTGGTACACTGCTGATTACCCCGACCGCATCTAAGAGCTGCATGCGCCGGCGCCCTTTGGTGAAGGCAAGCAGTGCAGCCAGTCCTTGTGCTGGCTGTCACCTGGCCCCCGCCACCGGACACCGTCGCTGCTGCGGCCGGTGTCACCACCCAACACGCACTCCTGCGTAACACCGCCGGTCCAGGTGACCCAGTTGTGAGCGCAACGCCGCCCAGCACCGCAGCCACCACAGCAGATGTGAGCGTTAAGGGCTGGTTAGTCGGTCGCATCAACATCGTGGTCAGCCGCCTGGCTCGCAAGGATGACACCTTCAGCCATTGCATGGACCGGCGCATGGAATGGGCTACAGAGCCGCCGGCCAAGGCCGGCAGCACTCCTGCTTCCTCCGCCCGTCAGCCCATCTGGCTCCACCTGGGCGTGCAACACCCCACCTGGCGTGGCCTTGCAGTGCTGGGCGTGGCGCTCATGCTGCTCGTGGGCCTCAACGCCGGCATGGGCGCTATGCAGGCCCGACTGCTGGGCTAGGAGGGTGTGCCCGTGATGGCACATGCCTTGTGCACCAGTGGGCTGCTCGTGCAGAGCAAGCTGCACACCGCCGTGCTGCCCTCACCATGCCTGGTGTGGGAGCCCAACGATGGCAGGCACACCGACCGACCGCCTGGGCCGCCCCCTGGCGCGGCCCACACTTTCACCAACGTCGACACCTTCACCTTTGACGGCAAGATGGCCGCCACTGCACACGAGCAGAACAGCAAGGACGCTGAGGGTGGCTGGATCTGGGGCAACACTCCTGTCATGATGGTGTACATGCCTCAGCTCCAGGCGGGGGTGAGGGCTTGCCGCTCGGCCGCCTTCACCTACTCAATGAACGAGCTTCCCGGCTATCACGGTGCTATGGGCCCCTACCGCACCGAGCTCAACACCAACCATCCTGTGGTCCAGCTGCCATAGCGCTACAGCCCCCACAAGCACGAGATCATAAAGGAGAAGATGCAGGAGCTGATCGATGCCGGCCTGGCCTTTGAGTACCTTGGGCCCACCGTCTGCACCGTCAACCCCGTCATCGCCACCAAGAAGGACCCAGACACCGGCACCTGGACGGCTGCTCGGATGGTGCAAAATAATCGTTCGGTGAACAAAGTGCTGTGCCCCAACAAGTACGGCCTGCACCGCCATGAGGAGCTGTGGCAGCACGTGGGCAAGGCGGTGGTGTTCAGCAAGCTGGACGCCCGCCAAGGCTTCCTCCAGATCCCCATCCACCCGGACGATCAAGCCAAGACGTGCTACTGGGTGGGCAACAAGCTGGTCGCCTACTCCCGGACCCCGTATGGTTTGGAGACGGCCCCATCGTTCTTCCAGCGTGTGCTAGATTACAAGCTGGTGCATGCTGGGCTTGATAAGTGTGCTGTAGACGACATCCTGATCTGGTCGGAGTCGCCCAAGCAGAACGTGGCGGATGTGGCGGCTGTGCTGGACTGCTTGCATTCCTACGGTCTGTGTGCTCATCCTGACAAGTCCATCTTCAGCGCCGACGTGATTGAATATCTGGGGCACAACCTGTCGCCTGCCAGCATCAGCCCACACGACACCAAGATCGCTGCCATCATGGCCCTGGCACCA
>BDDC01000248.1:0-22823 GCA_001662425.1 Chlamydomonas sphaeroides | reverse complement strand
CTGCTGCTGCTGCTGCTGCTGCTGCTGCTGCTGCTGCTGCTGCTGCTGCTGCTGCTGCTGCTGCTGCTTCTGCTGCTGCTGCTGCTGCTGCTGCTGCTGCTGCTGCTGCTGCTGCTGCTGCTGCTGCTGCTGCTGCTGCTGCAGGTCACCTGCGGCGTGCTGCTGACATGCGCCTCCTGGGCCTGCCAACTGTGAGCGAGAGGATGGGGTGGCGGTCGGGCCTGCCATCGTCCGGGGTCAGCGTTTGCCGCGTCGGGCTGTTTGATGCCATGATGTCGGCGGGACACCTTCTGGATGTGCCGGGCCACCCCCTCTTCCGCTGGTGTGTCAACCCGTGTCCCCGATGACAGGTTGCTGCATTGCCTGACACAGCCTGGTGGTACTCTGTTTCGGTCCTGTAAAGTTGAACATACCCTTGCGGCTTGCGTGCTCAGGGAAAAGTCGTGGATGGGGTTCGAGAAGCAAGGCGTCCTCCGGTACCTCTACACGTTGACGCCCCTCGTCGAGCTGGCTTGCCATGCCGGCAACTGCACGGTTGAATACCACGAACGCCTATGTCGTGTGCCGCCGTGCGTCAACATCCCTCCGCGAGACCCGTGAGTGGCATGTGCGCTGCGGATGCGCAGCAGCCACCCTCAGTGGGCAACGGTGCCGGCTCTCCCCCTCCGGCAGGTCTGAGCAGCCAATCATTGGGATGCGCGGCCCCGAGGCAAACTTCTTGCGTGGAGCAACGTCGCTCGCAAGATGGCAGGATTCTCCGTACTATGTGGGCTTTGCCCACACGCACGTACACGACAAGACGGTAGCCGCGCTGGGGCTACAGCCGCCACCGCCGCCGCTGCCGCTGGGACTTCACAGGACACACCTGATGATTTACAACTCAGCTGAACATCGCATTATCTATATCAGCGGGCCGATCGTAAGTGCAACGGAGGGCAGCCGGGCGGAAGGCCGGGAGGGCAGGAGGCAGGAGGGCCGCAGGGCGAGCGGCATGGCGAACGTGAAGGAGCACCGGCAACCCATGCGCCTTTCCCGCATGCTGCTCCCTCCTCTCCCCTCCTCTTACTGAAGAAGCCGCGCGGAATTCATTTCTGGATACCTCAGACAACCCTCCCTCCCCCTCTCCCCCAGGTGGTGGGGCCCAACATCTCGGCCCAGCTCCCCGCCAGCCGCCTCCGCCAGGTCGTGCAGGACCCCTCCAGCTTCGTCCTGACGCCCGAGGGCCTCACGGTGCTGGCCATCAACATGGACGACGCCCGCTCGCTCATCTGGGCGGTGGACGGCCTGGTGCCCGTCATACAGCGAGCCATACAGTTGGACAGCGCGCATGCGCCGCCGGACGTCCAGGAGCCCCATGATCGCGGGCCGGACATCCTACAATGCGTCTTGGATGCCCTAGCCAAGCAGCTCGCCAATGGTTTGGGCAGGTGGTGGTAGTCTCTGCAGTCCAACCAGCCCCTCGCGGACATGTTGCTACGTGGGAAGCGCAGTTCGCAATGCCTCATTACAGTGCCCCGCTCCGCACCGAGAGCAGCCTGGGCGCATGGGCTGAGGCGGGCTCCTGCAGGGGCTCGGCCTGTTGGCCGCTGAGCGAGGTCGGGGGCCAGCAGAGGTCGTTTGGGCTGGCCCGTGGAGAGGTGGGCCCATGGCGTGCAGCTCGCGTCCAGGTCACAGCAGCGGCCGGTCAAGTGGCGTGAGGTGGCGTGGGCCAGCGTTGGGCGGCAAGGCGTGGACGCACTGGTGCAAGGCGTCCTCGGCGCGGACTTCGTGGCAAACTGGAAGGAGGCGAACTAACGAACGATTTTTTGTTTTGCAATTGCTTCGCCGTTAACAACGTGCCAATGGCCGACTGGCCGGCACAGGGTGCACAGGCCAAGATGTCGCTATTTGCGTCGCCGAGTTCTGAGGGGAGGGGGTGCGGGTGTCTTCGGGCGCGCCACCGTGTAAGCAGGACCTTGTCCACGTCCGTCACCCTTGAACACTGTCCGCGATTGGAGCAGATATCGTGCATAGGCCGCATGATTACCCAAGCGATTGTTGCTTGCGTTACAGAGTTCTTGGAGAATGCTGTCCATGTGACCTTGAACGCCCGAAACCTCTATAGCAAGGAGAGCTTCGAGCGCTGCCGCGCGTTCAACACCCTTGTGGCACGCTCGCGTCATCAGGAGCTTAACCTTTACATCGCTGAGACTATTCAGCGACTCAAGGTGCGCGGCCGAACGCGTCCCTGCCGCTCACCACGCTATCAGCATTTTCATCGCCGATAGATGCATGCAGGTCGTTGGCGCTCGCATCGAGCACCCAAGTCCTGCGCCCGTGCCCGGCAGCCCCTCTTGGAGTCGAACCACCTTCGGGAGCTCGCCGTCGTCTTCCTGGACGGCAAGGGCCGGCCCCTGGAGCGCGTGACGTTTTGCACGGAGGTCAGGCCAGACCCGGTTGCCGCGGAACGCGTTTAGCTTCGTCGCTGTCCTTGTCCCCGACCCCGCCTTGGCATACTCGTTCAATCTGCCCCTTGCCCTGATGCCCCAGCTTCTCACAGCTGCGGGGGTCAGCACGGCTCCGCAGCAGGCGCCGGTAGACGTGGGCGCTCTGGAAGCGGGCCTCGGCTCGGCGCTGCTCAAGCTGCAGTTCGTGGACAGCCTCTGCAAACCGCTGCCGCAGGGTGCGATGATGGGGTGGGGCGCCGGGGCACCTTGTGCCGCAGCAGCACACCCAGGAAGCCGCCAGCGCATCCATCGGGACTCAAGGGGCGCTTTGTGATCGCCATCTCCCATGTCACCCTGCCCCCGTCCCTGCCCTGTCCTGCTGGCACCGGCCACAGATCCTGCCCTGTCTCCCTTTCCTTCCCCTGCCACGCTGCCCCTCGCCGCAGGCTGCACCTTTGAACTAGTGGCCTACTGCAGCAGCCGGCGGGAGGTGGACGCCGTGTACTTTGACGAGCAGCAGGCGGGCGAGCTGGAGCTGGGGCAGCCGGTGGGCGGCAGGCCGCTCAAGAGCGTGCACGTGCCGGGGGCCATAAGCATGCAGGTCGGGCGGGGCAAGGAGAGGGGCAGGGGTGGAAGAGGAGGCTGGGAGGCAGCACAGGAGAGGCGGGGAGGTTGGGGTCGGAACGGGAAGGCGAGATCATGGGCGGCAGGCCCTGGTCTGGGGAGCAGCAGCTGGGGCCGGTGTCCAGCGTGCGGTTGCCGCACTGCACAGGCTACGGTTGCCGGTAACAGTCAAGCTCGTCTTGGTGGGATTGAGTTGCGTTAAGACGCCACGGTAAGAAGCCCATCTCCCTGCCGTGCCTCCCCTCCTCAGGTGCTGCTGGAGCAGGCCGCCGGCCGCTGACTTGCCGGCTGCTGGTGACCGGCACCCCGGCACTCCGCACCGCACGGTGTCCCGCTGCCCAAGCCGCTGCGCCGCTCCCAGCATGGCCCAGCGCGCTGCTGCTGCGGCACAGAAGCGCGCTGTCGACCCTACCGAGGCGCTGCTGGCGCAGCTCCTGACGCAGCGCGCCATGTCGCTGGCGGAGCGTGCGAGTGCCGAGGGCGTGACGGCCTTCCTGCGCCGCCCCGTGGTGCGGGGCCGCCTCAACGAGCGCTTCCTGCAGGTGGGGTCCCTTGAGGGAGCGGGGTATAAGGGCAGGAGGGGCACTGCGATTGTGGTGCCGGCAGGCCCGAAGTTGGAGCCGCGGGCGCCAGGATGCCCCACAGTCAGGCACCAGGATGCCCCACGTCAGGCGCGCTCGCCGTCCTGATTCCACCCAGTCATGCCGTGGGCAGCGCCGGGGGCGCAGCGACAGCCCCTTCGCCCACCCCGCCTGCCTGGTCCTGGCCCCTCCGCCCAGAACACGCTGCGCAACGTTCGCAGCAACAACCGCCGCGCCGAAGAAGCGGAGCTGTGGGAGCTGCGCGAGGCACAGATGGAGCGGGAGGAGCGCAGCCGCAGCGCCACGCCGGGCGGCGGTGGAGGCCGGCGGTCGGTCGCGTCCAGGAGTCGCTCGCGGTCCCCATCCGGGCCGAGGTCGCGGTCGAGATCCAGGTCGCGGTCCCGCTCTGCCCGGGAGGTGAGGGGGTGGTGCCAAAGCGGGTGGGCGCCTGCTGGAGGATGCGGGTCGGCGCCTGCCGGGGCATGCTGCGGGGATGGGCGCTGTGTTCGCCGCTTCGCCGACCGGCGCACGCGGGCCTGCCTGCCCTGCTGCAGGGCGTGGGCGGCGCGGCGGCCGCGCGCGCCCGCCGCGAGCGCGAGTGGGACCGCGAGCGGGGGGCGGCCCTGGAGCGGGGGGCGGCCCAGGACCTGGAGCGGCGCTGGGAGCTGGCTCAGGGGCGCGGCTACTCGGACGAGGACGACGAGGGGTACCGCGGAGAGGGAGGCCGCGTACAGCAGCAGCCGCGCAACCGTGACGGCGCCGGCGGTGGCAGCCGCGAGGACGCTGGGCGCCATGACGACCGGGGCCGGCACAGCCGCGACCGGGGCGAGGGGCCCAGCGACCACCGCGGGCGCCGCGAACCTGGAGACCAGCGTGAGGCGGCTATCGGCTCGCGGTCGCGGCGCCGGTCGCGGTCGCGATCACGGACGCCCGAGCCGCACCGCCGCCACCGGCGAGTGGAGTGGGAGGAGCCGCTGCCACGGTCACGGCACGATGACGAGCAGCGCGGCGACGAAGGAGGCGGCGGGAGCGGGAGCGGCCGGCCCAGCGGGGCCCGACACGGTGGTGTGGACGGTGGTGCCAGCAGGGGCCGTAGCAGCCCCCGGGGCGGCCCCTCCTCGGGTGGCGACCGCGGTGGCAGCAGTAGCGGCGGCTCCAGCGGCAGCGACGACGACTCAGGGGCGGGTGGCGGCAGCTCGTCGCCCGGCAGCGACAGCGAGGGGGACCGGCGGGGGCCCCGCGGCGGCGGGAAGGGCCGCGAGGATGCCCGGGGCGGCAGTGCGGACCCCGGCAGCCCGCGCCGCGGCTCGGGCGATGGCAGCCGCGGCGAGGGTGGTGAGGACGGCGGCGGCGAGGAGGGGCCGTACATGATGACGGACGAGGAGATCGCCGCCATGCTGGGCAAGTACCGGGTGCGGGGCCGCGGCGGCGTCGGCAGCAAGGCCGAGGCCGTGGGCCCCGAGCCGGAGCTGGACGACGAGGCCGGGCAGGACGACCCGGCGGCGCCCGGAGACAGGGCCCGACGGTGAGCGCCTAGAGTGCAGCGGCTGCGGTGGGCGCGATGGCCCCGGGGCGCTGCTGCGTGCAGCGTGTGCTGTCGGGGGCACGTGGCGGAGGGCACGCGCTGCGCCTGCACCCTCAGCCTGGGCACCGCTGCTCTAGCTGGGCGTCACGGCCTGGCAAGCGCGGCCTTGCGCCCGCTGCCCTCTCCGCCACAGGGCGCTGCGCGGGCCCGCCATGCCGCCGTGGATGCGTGCCGCCACCGCCACACAGCAGGTGGGGAGGTAGCGTCGCCAGGGGCGGGGCCGGGGGCAGTTTGGGGGGCATCGGCCGCCCGTGCCGAGCCGGATGTACACGTGCGGGGTCGCGTCCAAGAACCCATCGGGGGCCCCGCACTACCTGCCCCTCTCACCCCCGCGAGCCGCCTGAGCCGTCCCGCCCTCCCCGCTTGTCCTGCCTCCCTCCGCGTGCAGCTCATGGCGCGGCTGGGGCTGCCGGTGCCCGCCGCGCCGGGCGCCGTGGCGCTCGCCGCGGTGCAGCACGGCATGCTGCTGCCCGAGGAGCTGGAGCAGCTGCTGGCGGGGGGCACGGACCGGCGGCGCAGCAAGGGCAAGAGCAAGGATAGGGACAGGGATGGCAAGCGCAAGGGCAAGGGAAAGAAGAGAAGCCGCTCCAAGGACAGGGACAAGGGCAGGAGCAAGGACAAGGGCAAGGACGCAAAGCGGAAGAAGGACAAGCGCGGCAAGGAGAAGAAAGACAAGCGCAGCCGGGACTGAGGCGGTGTGCTTTGGCGGTGGTCGATTTTCATTGTTTTTTTGACGGTCGCGAAGGCGCTGAACGTCATCCGCCGTTGGGCGCCCGCTGTGGCCACGGCCCAGGCCGTGCAGGGATGCAGGGCCCCCGCACTGGGGTGGCGGGGCGTGCTGTTGTTGTCTTGCAAGCGCGCTCGCTGGAGGACGGACCTGCGCCCGCACGGCCCGCATATGTGCTGTACGCTGTTACCCTACGGTTGGGCAGCGCCCCAACAACATCTCCAACAACAAACAGCACTGCAGCGTATGTCGCCCGCGCGTTGCACTGGCTGTACAGCCGTGGCATCCCTCCTCCCACGCGGACCTACACGCGGATCGGCAGCTGCAACGACAGGCGGTAATGGGTGGGGCTTTTGCAGCTTTGGGCCCGAGCTTCTGGCTCGGTTCGCGAATTACCAGGGGAGACTCTTCCCTGCGAATGACTAGTTCGCTACCCCCTCAGTGCTTCCCCCCTGCCCGCCCCCACCCCCTCGACTACCCGGCAGCGGGGTTCTGTCCGGCCTCCACTGTTCCTGGCTGCTCAGCCTCCCTGTGCTCCGTCCCTGTTCTGGCCTCCTGGGCACGCTTATGCTACACACCTCAACTGTTCCGGCACGAGCGTGCGGCGGTTGACAGGGTGGGGCCGTGGCTAGCCTGTAATTGGCGGAGGGCAGGAGGGGTGTCCTCTCAGGCAGACTGGCCCCAGGCCGATGCGCGTCGGCAGGGCGGGCGCCGGCATACATGTGCCCCTCGTCCCACCCAATACTACTTCAAACAAACATGGCACCAGCATGGCTTTTACTGTTGACGCTTACCATGGCAAGGGTCTGTGGATGCCAGCTTGCCGACTACGCCAGTTTAGTGGAACGAGCGGCGAACCGGAAATACTTCTCATCAATGCTAGCCCGGTCACCACCGCGTAACGGAGAGACCCTGGCGCGACTGCGTGGGTGGCCCCAGTTCGCTCAAGCCTCATTTGAGGTCAGTGGGGCAGTGATTACCTGATTAAGTTGTCATCCGTTCACACCAGCGTTGCCAGGGCGGTGGTCTACATCTTGCCGAGCATGCTGCCGCAAGTTGGGGACGCAGCACGCTGAACGACCAACAACGTCCGAGTAACAGCGCAGCGTTTGCGTCTGGGATTATCGCTCATGGAGCGTACACGTTGTCGAGAAGCCCGCGCAATGCGACCTTCGCGTCGAAAGCTGCCCGCGCCGCAGTTATACGGCTCAATAACGTCCGCGTAGACGCCGGTGCCGCACACGGAACATGCCAGGATAAAAGCCCGCGGCCACGTCGCACCTGCCGTCAAGGACCGTCCCGCTCGCCCTGGCTGCCCCTTCCTCCTCAGTGGAATATCACCGGTCTGCGCTCAGCGGGTCCGCTTGTTACTTCCAAAGCCTTTGTTGCGGGGGGCGTTGTGTGGACGTTATGGCTGGACCTTGACACCAACAGCACGCGGGCCCGGCAGCACGGCCCGGACACGGTCGGCCTCATGTTGGCCGCCGCATGGTGAGAGAGGGCACCGTGAGTGAGGGCACCCCGCGGTGGAGGTGTGTGCTGCCAGAACCGTCCGCCCACCAACACAACCGTCGCCCCCGACCAGGGCTTCCTCCTGGCAGGACGACGAGGCGGTGGCAGTCAGCGTGAGGGTGGCGCTGCCCCACGCCGACAAGAGCTTGCCGGGACGGGTGCAGGGTGAGCCGGGCGGCGGGGAGCGGAAGGGCCCTGCTCGCCCACGCGGCGCACGCGGTGCGGGGCGCAGTGCCAGCAGGCTGCGCCCTCCTCCGCAGCACCCCTTCCCCCCTCCCCCAGTCGCAACCCGGACCCTGCCTGCCTGCCTGCCTGCCTGCCGCCAGTGCCCCCCGACATCGCCGCCACGCTGACCCGCAACGCCTCGGGCATGTGGGCCGCCGACCTGGGCCGGCCGCTGCTGGAGTCGGGGCTGCTGGGCGGCTCCCCGGACAGCCTGCTGCTGCGGCTGCACCTGCTGAACGTCACTGTGCGCTGGCGGGAGGACGGCGGGCACGCGGAGGCTAGGTACAGCAGGTGAGGGGCCAGGGCGCAGGGGCAAGGGAGGGAGACCGGGTCTGGCCGGTCTGGTGGTTGGTGGACTGCGTGTCGCACCCACCCCGCTCCCCTTCCTCCCCCTGGCCCCCCCCTCCCGCCGCCTCCCCTGCTGCCAGGGCCATCCGCGAGCAGGTGTCGGCCGCGCTGGGCGCCGACGGCTACGGCGTGCGCGAGGAGTTTGAGGCGGGGGTGCGCACCAGCGTGGTGGAGGGGCCGGACGGGGAGGCGCTCAGCCAGTACTCCTGGCGGGCGGCCACCTACAACTCGTCGGCTGTGGGGGAGGTGAGGGCGGCGGCTGGGCGGGGGCCCTGGACCGCGGTAGCGGGTGCTGCAGGGGGCCCCACCGGCAGCAGCCCGCTACAGCGCATGTGCCCACCCTCCCTCGCCCCTCCCTCCCTGCCTGCCTCCCTCCCTGCCCAGCTGCTATGGTGGCTGGTGCACGCCAACCTGCAGTGCCACGGCCTGGACGAGCGGGAGGCGTACAAGAAGGCGAGGCAGGGGCAGCGGGGCAGCGGGGGGCAGGGGGGCCAGGGGGCTGCGGCCGGGGCCCAGTGCTCTGCGCCGCATGCCGCATCATGCGCTCGTCCCCGGCGCCCCCGCCGCGCTCGCCGCCCCCGCCTCTCCATCTCACAGATCGAGGCTGTTGTGGCCATGTGCGACCTGCGGGTGGGGCGGCTCAAGGCGCACCCCCGCGTGAGGGTGGTCACCGCACCCGACGCGCCCGGGCTGCGGTACCTGGACGACCGGGGGGAGGACCTCACCCGCTACTCGGCACCCTGCAGGCAGGGCAGCGCCAGCGCCGCGGCGGCGGCGGCGGCGGCGGGGGCGGCGCAGGACGGCTGGGCGGTGGGCCCCGCCCCCGCGTCCTCCTCAGCGTCCTACCCGCACCTGCAGCCGCCGCAGCCCGAGCAGCAGCCGCAACACCCGCAGCAGCACCCCTTCTACCTCCAGCAGCAGCAACAGCAGCAGCAGCAGCAGCAGCACGACCGCAGCGTCGCATCGCTGCTGTTTGGCGCCGGCAGCGGCACCCAGGCCGAGGGCGGGCAGGCGGCCCGGGGCGCTGCGGGCAGCGGGCTGTGGGCTGCGTTGGTGGGCGCACTGAGCGCCGCCATGGCGCCCCTGTCGGCGGCGCTGCGGCGCGCTGTGCCAGGGCTGCCCACGGACGAGCGCAGCCAGTTCGCCATAACGCTGGCGCTGCACGCGCTGCTGCTGCTCCTGGTGAGGCCGGGGCTGGGGCGATGGGTTGCGGGATGTGGCCCGGAGGGCTGCAGCGGGCTGTGGCGGGGGCGGGGTTGCGGGCGGCAGCGAGGGCTGCTGCGAGGTACCTCTTGGGCGGCGGCGCTCATGGTGAGCGGAGCCGCATCGACCCCCTACCCCCTGCCATCCGCCCGCAACGGACCCCGCGCCCCCTGTCCCCGTGGCCCTCAGCTCGACCGCGGCAACTCGTGGCGGGCGCTGTCGCGGCTGCGGGCGCTGCTTGCCCGGCTTCTGGGTGCCGGCCGGAGGGCCTCTCCCAGCAGCACGCGTAAGGCCTTGCGCGAGAAAACCGCAGCTGCGGCGGCGGCAGCAGCAGCGGCAGCCAGCTTGCCGGCGGGATGCGGCGGCACGGTCGCTGCCGTCGGAGGCGTGGCAACCCTAGCGGCAGGTGGCGCTGGGGGCGGCTGCGGCGACTCCGGCACCTCCAGCGGCGGGAGCGCGTCCGCGGCAATGGCGGGCGCGGCGGGTGGGGCCGGGGCCTCGTTGGCGCTGCCGCGAGGTTCTTCGGGCGGAGCTGGTGGCGGCGGCAGCCGACCCAGCCGCCTGGGCACGAATGTTGCTGTGGCGGCTAGCAGCAAGCAGGCTCCGTCCCCGCCCACATCACCCGGCAGCAAGCGGCCCGCGGGAGGCGCTGCCGCTGCGCCCTTGCCGCCGCCGCCGCCAGCCGACGTCCGCAGCGCCGGCGCACCTAGCACGACGGCCGAGCCGGCGGACGGCCTGGTTCGGCGGCCCTGGTGGCTGCCGGGTTGGTGGCTGCAGCGCGACCCGTCTCAGCCGCCCAGCGGTGGACCAGCGGTGGCGGCGGGGACCGGCGTGTCGCCAGCCCTGTCCCGGTCGTCGTCCAGCCAGCGCCGGTCGTCCGCAGCGCAGCAGGCCCCGCTGCCAACCGCCGCACCCGCGGGCCAGGCGCCGTCAGGCGGCTCGTCTGCGGGCCAGCAGCCGCAGGGGCGCAACCGCCAGCAGCAGCAGCAGCAGCAGGCGGGCCAGCCCTCGCCAGGGCCGCAACACGCGGCGGCCTGCGCGGTGCCGCCGGGCCCCGAGGCCCCTCGGCGCAGCAAATCAGCGAAGCAGGAGCGCAGCGGCAGCAGCGGCTGCAATGGCCGCAATGGCGGGCCGCAGGCTGCGGTGCTGGCCACGTCGGCGTCGCTGCCGGGGCCAGCGCCAGCGGATGCGCCCGCGGCACCGCATGCGCAGGCGTCGCCGCCACCCGGGGCGTCACGACGTCTGGGTCGCTCTCAGAGCTCCCAGCCCAGCCGCGGCGGTACGGGCGCTGCCACCGTGGCCGCCGCCGCCGCCGGCACCCCTAGCAGCGCCGTGGCCTCGCAGCTGCGGCCCTCGGCGCCGCAGCACCAGGGCACGGCCCCGCAGCCGGCGCCCTCGGACGCGCCGTCGTCGCTGTCGCCCTCGCCCTCGCTGGTGGCGGCTGCCGCTGCGGCGGTGGCGGCCGCAGCAGCTGAGGGCGGCGGCCGCGGCGGCGGTGTGCTGCCCGCTGCCTCCTCGGCAGAGCTGACGGCAGGGTCGCTGTCCCTCACCAACTCCAGCCCCGCCTCCGGGTCCGGCTTCGGCCTGACCTGCCCCTCTGCCAGCGGCGCCGACTCGTTCGTCGCCTCGGCCGCGCTGGCGGTGCCCTCCGCTCTGGTGCCCGCCGCCGCCAGCGACACCAGCCGCGCCTCCAGCAGCGGCGGCGGCGTTAGCGGCGCCGCGGGCAGCGGCAGCTCTGCGGCCCGGCGTGTGCCGGCCGCGCCGTGGTCCCTCATGGTCCTCGCGGAGATGGCGGGAGGGCCCGAGGCCGGCTGGCGCGGCTCGGCGGCTGCGGCTGCCCGCGACTTTGCGTGCGTGGTGTGCCTGGACGGCCCCCGCGAGCACGGCTTTCTGCACGGCGGCACCGTGCACGTGGGCCTCTGCCGCGACTGCGCGGGCCGGCTGGCGGCTACACCCGCGGCGGCGCTGGCGTGCCCCGTGTGCCAGCAGCCCGCGGACCGCATGGTGGAAGTGCTGTGAGCCGCGGCCGACGGCGATAAACCGCTGTGCACTGTGGGCTTGCGTGTGGGCTTGCGCAGGGGCGGTTGCGTTGCAGCTTGCGGGCGAGCGCAGGCGGCACGCTGGCTAGGGCAAGCACCCGGGGCCGCATCGGCTGCTATAACCCCTCGACGCCCCGTAGATGTGACGCGGCAAGGGGCAACACGGCGCGGGTGTGGTGCGCATGAGAGCGCGAGCACATTGCTGGGATAGCTACATGGTGGGAGATGAAGGCAACTTGGGAGCGAGGAGGCACGCGCGCGGTTGCAGTGGTTAGGCAGGACAGGCAGGCGGCTGTTGTTGCGCACCGGCATTGCCGCGGGCGCCGGGAATGACCAGCGTGCGGTGGAGCGAGCGAAGCGAATGGCATACAGCATGCCGCCGGCTGTGCGGCTGTGTAAGAGCTGTGAACGACAGCCTCTGCCGTTCCCAATGCATTGGCTGCTGCAGCCTGGTGGCTGCAGTGCATCATGCATGGTCGGCCGGCTGCTGCTGCGGGTCGGTTGCGCGAGCTCGTGGAGGTGGACTGAGGCCGGCTGTTTGCTGCAGGGGAAGCAGCGGCGGGAGCCTGGGGGAAGTGCGTGTCGCCCGCGCTCACACGCACGTGCACCACGTCGCTTCCCTCCTCCCCCTGTGTGCATGCGCTCACACATGCGTGCCCAACAGTTGCGGGGGTGGGGGGCGCTGGCGCTGGCACGACATCGCAGCCCGCTCGTGAGGCAGGCTCCCCTCGACGAGCATGGGCTAGAGGTCCGGTCGTCTTCGTGACGGATGGCGGCGCCTACGGACGGGGTCGGGGCCGCGGCTGCGGCAGATGGCGGACCTGTGCGTCAGGACCCACCCCAGCGACCGCAGCTGCCCTGGGCTCCAGCAGTACATACGGCGTGTCCATCCCACCGCCTGGGTGGCAGCTGACATGCTCCCAGGTACCGGTATGCCATGACCTCTGTGTCCATGCAGGTGTCACTCATACCCCTGTAACGCCTGCGCGGACCCCGCTGGGATAGGCCACCGTGTGCTCAGAAATAAGTATAAGTGTGTGCACGGCCGGATTGGCTCTTCGGTGGCAATTAGCTGCTGGGGGCTTCTAACGGTGATGGTTGCAGGTATCCGCAAGCACATGCGTCAGAGTGTTGCAGCAGCAGCTGCTTGGTGATGAGGGCTGCTGCCTCCAGCAGCTGCTTGGTGATGTATGCCCTGCCCGCCCTGTACGAGTCGGGGTCGGGCAGCACCAGCAGGGCACCGATGACGAAGCAACTCGGCACGTATCTTTACCGTACCAGACCGTACGTATGGCGATGAAAGCCGCTGAATCCGCCGGTCCCGCTGCACTCCGCGATAGCAAATAGCAGGGACGCGCATCACACATAGGTTATAGGTTATTAACTTCGTTCTTTTTTATCACACATGGCGGGCCATGAACAACGGTGGCATTGGTGCTGCTTATGACGACGACGATTGCAGTAGCGGGGATCATGCCTTCAGCCTATCCAGCCTCCCTGGCCTCACCGCCCAGCAGCTGCCCAGCCTCGCTCCCCAGCCTCGTTCCTGCAAATCATGCCATCCCTTGACTCTCAGACACCCAGCTACAGCAGCCACACTGCGCAGCTGCCAGCCAACGGTGACAACGGCGACGACGCCACAGCGGCGCAGCACCAGCAGCAAGCAGGCACGCCCACGAATCCCCAGCTATTGTGGCGCTACTTCTTACTCCCCAATGGGTGGTATGTAGTGAGAACTACCGGGTGGCGAGCACAGAGCTCGAGATAGCCACGAACGGATGGCTCAGATCCCCATGCACGCCCAGATGGCGTGCACCCAACCTACCGGAGTGCGCAGAGAGGCCGTAGCCAGGTTCCGCTACACTACCAGAGGCATCAGCAGGCCTCGCCACGGCCATACATCAGACGGCGCGTGACCCACCGACCACCAGATGCGGCCCGTACCGCACAGAGCGGTGTCAGACAGAGACAGAATGTGTGGCGGCCAGGGGCGTAGCCACAACACCAGCAGCCTACCCAGCAGCCACATCCGCAGTCACGCACGAGTGGCTGCTTGCACCACCAGGCCAAGCCTCAGACCCATGCTGGGCTCTGCCTTCGCGTTGTGGTTGAGCGCTGGCGGCTGTGCAGATCAGGGGCCCTGCAGCGGCGGCCGCCGCTACGTGCGCTCGGGCTCCGCGCCTGCTGCCCTCACACACAGGCGGACGCCGCGCAGCTCTGGCACTAGCGTTAGTCAGTTGGGCAGTTGTGCGCACGGCAGCTGCCGTAAGCCAGCGCAGCAGCCAACCTGCGAGCAGCGGCAGCGACCCTCGTTCATTCCCTTTGCCGCCGCCTCGGCTCATCAGGTCCAGGCAGCGGCAGTGCCGGCTCCTTATCCCAGCCCTGGGCCCGCGTTGGGTTGTGGGGCCAAGAAGCGCCGGCGCGAGGGCTATGGCACAGCGGTGGATGAGGAGTACCGGTACGGGGTAAAGGGGGCGGCGACCGTGCGCGGCTAGGCGCAGCCGTCCGAGGGGCTGCTAGGCGGCGGCCGCAGCGCCGTGCCCTCCCTGGCGGTGCGGCTGGAGGTCGTCGGGCTGAGCAGCCCCAGCCACGAGGCCGCGAACCCTGGGCCAGGTAGGCGTCCCAGGTGAGCTGGTGAGGCGCTCTGCTCAGCTCGGGCAAGGGCCACAGCGCTGACGGCAAGGTTTTCGTGCGATCGAGCGCCAATCCGTTGTAGCGAGCCCCTCTCGATGCAACACTGGTTGCGCCTCCTCCTGACGTCCGCCCGCCCCGCGCCCTGTGTATGCAGCACAACCTTCGTGGCTCCAACCTGGAAGTCCAGGGCGTGCAGGTGGAGGCGTGAGGCTGCTGTGTGTGGAGGGGAAGGCGGGAAACAGGCGGGGCCGAGGATAGACGGGACGGAGGGGTCAGGACTCAGGGGGCAGCACGAGGGATACCCCCGGGCTTACAGCATATCACGGCGAAGGCACCCGACGACTATCAACCTGCGTGGAAGTCTTTTGGCGGCGAGCCATGCACCCATGCGCAGCTGGGACAGGTTTGAGTAAGGCTCGATGGTGCCTTCAACACCAGGGGACATCCCCTGTTCCACACCCGACCGCCAGCAGTTGCTCGCAGTCGCGAGCGGGGCCGAAGGGTCGGGAAGGGTGTCTCCCCGTCGAAAAAGTTAGTTCAATCAAGTATAGCTTCTTGAGCACGGTGAGCTCTGCACACATGTACACGCGTACGCACCATCCTGCCCCGATCCCCGGCCACTGTACGGTCACCATGGCGTACGGCGCGAAGGCCACAGTACAATGCGTGCGGCCGCCGCCGCCTCGCGCCTTCAACGCCATTGCCTTTTACGTCGCTGCAGCCCCTGGACTTGCATGCGCGCCATGCGGTGCTGGTGCACGCCGCTTGCGGTTCCTGGGGCTGTGAATCTGGCGATTGACCCTGCCGCCCTGATACTATGTAGCCTGCTCACTGCGGTGCGATACACCAGGAGTGCAGTACTGCCGGCGAGTACGGCGGGGAAGGGGACGGCGGAGGGGAGGCAGATGTAGACTGGTGGAGCAGGGCATGCCATCATCGAGCGGGCTGTGTGCCTATCCTGTGCGAAGGCGCACGTGCCTTGACTAAGTCTTGGTGGCTACGTACTGTAGGCACAGGCGCAGATTTATTGAGAACAGTGACACACGCGCCAGACCGTCTGCTTTGGCGTTACAACAAGCAGCTCCCATCATCATGTGTGGTGTTGTAGGATGATGTGGCCTAGGTCTCAAAATGTCTGCGAAAGGTAAGCACCAAGGTCAACTCATGCAACCAATTCGAGCGTCTGCGCCAGACGCGCCCAGCACCCACCACCAAGGCTAGCACAACAAAAGCAGCCGCAACTCTGCAGCCGTACCGCGCAGCGCCCTGCCGCACACTGCAGACGCTTCTAAGCCGCCCTTCGCCATCCGGCGCTATGGCCGCGGCAAAGGGAGTTCCTTCTGTCGGTGGGCGATCCTGCCCTGGCGGGAGCCCAAAACAGCACAAATCGGACCAAATAGCCAGAGCCCTGCGAAGAAAGCAGCACATCACCACGCCACACAACACACCCATCTCGACCGTCAGCTGCACGCGTATCAGTACAAGGCACAGGCCTCTTGCATCTCTTCCTGACGGCACCCCTCATCACACAGCCGCAACGCATCGCTCAAATGTCATTACGCCGCCAACAGGCCAAAATTGCCCAACCACTGTGCGAGGCTTTTGCTCTCTTACCCGCGCCCAAGTTCCTATCGACAGCGCAGAAGGGCACACACAGGCAGCGCTGCCGAGTATCGCAGCCGGCTCAGCCCATAAGGGCAAGCGGACCACCGCGTTCGCACCGAGCCACATGCCCCGGCAATTGATTCTGTGTCATCGTGCGCTACTAAGCCGCGCCTGGCTGCTTGCAGGCACGGGCAGATCCCCGCCCAGCAACTGCCGAAACCCACAGCCGCGAACTAATATATGAAACACCTGATATTCAGAAGTCGCCGTCCAGCACCTCGGGCACAACCGCGTCGTCGCCGCCGTGCGCCGCCTTCCAGGCCTCGATCTCCTCCTTCTTGGCGAACCGGCCCTTGATGCGGGGGCGGATCTCCGCGTAAGCCTTGCGCGATGCGTAGCGAATGGTCTTCTCGAATTTCCGGTTCTTCCGCTTCTCACGGTAGCGCGCCACGCGCTGCTCGCGCGTCAGGTTCGCGCCAGACATGGCGGCCGCCGATGCGACGCGCGGCGCGGGCGGCGGCACCGCCAGAGGCAGCGACGTTGGCAGCTGCATGACGGGCGTCGACAGGAAGTGCTGCGTGGGGAAGAACATCGAGGCCTGGGGCACCTGGAAGGCCGCCAGGTGAGCGGGGTCCACCGCGGGAACCTGCGCACATAAAAGAGCCGCTTCAGACAGGGCCACTCGATGCGATGCTAGCCAAAACACGCAGCAATCGTGACGCATGTACAAAGAAAAACCTGACATTCGTGCCGGCAGGCGTTACGCACGCACCTTGGCTGGCTGCTCCTCCTCGCTCTCCTCGGCCGGCCGCTTGCTGCGGCACTCCGCCACCGGCTCCTCCACGGGCGCAGGCACCTCAGCATCCACCAGCTCCTCGGGGAACGTAGGCACCACCGCGTCTGCAATGGCATCCGCAGCCTCCGCAGCGGCGTCGGCGTCGAACGTGGGCACGAGGCCCGCTGCGGGCGAGGGATAACCATGTAAAAATTCCTGCGTTCGGACCCCGCTGAGACCAGCAAAAGAGCTTCGGGCACGAACGCACCATCGGATGGCGCGTCGCTCAGGATGTCCGTGAAGTCGAAGCCCATGTCCATCCAGCCGTCGCCGAGGTCCAGGCCCTGTGCGCGCAGGTATGAAACATGTAAGCGCGCTGCTATTTGAGCGCTCTTCAAGGCAAAGCGAACTGACCTCGAACTCCAGCTTATCCTTGATTTCCTTAAAGGTCGCGGGCGCCACAAAGGCGAAGTCATCGACCGGCGCAGTCATGACAGGGACAACAGCAGCCTCGCTGCCAGCTGGTGAGAGGCCGCAAGCCGGGTCCAGGTCGATGACGCCAGGCTTGCCATCGTCGCCCAGGAACCAGTCCACGGGGCTGGCCGCGCTCTGCGCCACCGACTCGCAGGGAGCAGCGAGGGGCGCGCGCTCGGCGAATGAGGCCTCCTGCAGACAGAGCGCGCAAACGGTTTCAGTGTTGGAGGGTGCAGAACGATTACGCCAAAGCGGTCGACCCACCAGCGGGGGCAGCGCCGCCACAGCCTCCACTTGGTGAGTAGCAGCCAGAGGGTTTGCGCTGTGGCACGCCTCGCACATGTGCGCGGCGTCGCAGGCGCAGTAAATGGTAGCAGCGCCGTGGCACGCCTCGCAGGGGACACGGCGAACATGCCGCGCAGCAACCTGCACAGACACGTTACGCGTCAGCAACCGTGAGGCATCGAGAAGGCAACGTGAAGGCCAAGAGAAGGGGCTGATCCTCACCGCGTTGCTCAGGTGGATGCGCAGGTCGCACTCCTTGCACAACAGCGCCTTGTCATTCTCGCAGTACACGGTGGCCGCGGCCGCGCACACAACGCAGGCCATAGGGCTGTGAAACGCGCTTTGGGAGATGAGTTAAGGTGCCAAGTGCAAGCGCGTTTATACTGTCGATGCTGTAGTCTCAATGTTATTACACTTGCGTTTGTGTATGTTGCCGACGCGCGCAGAAGGGACACTGATGACGCCCGAGCGAAACCTTGAATTGTCTCTGAAACGCTCATGGTGAAATCGTACTGCAGGAAGCTGAACGCGCCCTAAACTGGCTCGGCCAATAAGCAGCAATACAGAAATGCACCAAGCTCCCATCTCGTATGCCTCGGTCGCGTCCCTTTTCTGGCCGCGCGGCGGCCGCGTTTCTCGGTCACGGCCGAGTTTTCTTCCATACCCTAGAGTTTCCACAGCATTTATCAACCAGCAAGCATTTTAAAGCAGCTCCAGGGACATTAGCGCGATGGGGCTTGCAGGGTTACGCCCGCGCACCAGGATTTAGACCATCGTGTTGGGTTTGGCTTGCCTTACAGGCTCTCAGCCCAAGCTCCATCCCGGAACAAGGCGTCGAACGCCACATTGTGGGTAGGTGTCCGGCGGTGCGGGGCCTGAGTGACAAGCTGCAGCGCGGCGCGGCGGGGCCCGGGGGCAGGTTGCTGGCTGCTGGTCAAACCAGGCCTCCTGGGTCAGGCGGCTCATGGGCGGCAGCGGCTGCTGTAACGACACGCCTTACAGGCTTACTCTAGCCCTATGGGCTACCCTTGGGGTTTCCCCCTCTCTTGGCCTCTCGCCAGGGTTAAGGTCCTGTGCGGCCCCCCATGGTGCCGTACAGGTGAGTCGCGCCTATGGCTCGGCTCCTCCGATTGTATCGGGGTCTCTTGACTCCCCCAAGTCGAGACTAGTGCATTACAGCTGCAATGCGTAGGGGCGAGTGGGCAACGCAGCCCCTGACATGGTCAGCAACAGGTAACTGGCCCAAGCCAGGATGGCGAGGAGCACACGCCGTGTATCACCATGTGGCCGGGCATCCGACGCGGCCTCAGGACTTCAGGGCGTGTCGGGCAGGGGTCCTCCTGCTGTCAGGGGGACGAGTTTAGGTAGAGAGCCAGTGGTCGGGTTGCTGTGTCACTGCTTCCGCACGCCAGCAGCGGCCACGCCGCTGCTTGCCGGTGGCGCGCTAGCTAACCCAGCTTGCCCTCCTAGCAGGGGCCTTGCTCTGCTCGGCTGAGAAGAGCAGGGCCCCTGCTGGGAGGGCAAGCTGAGCACCAGCGGCACCACCTCTATGCGGGTCGCCTGCTGCCGTCGCACGAGGGGCTGCCAAGCACCACCTGAGCAGGAGCTGCAGTCGCTGGCGGCGGCCCCCGAAGTCATGGCCGACGACGGCGCCAAGGTGCGCCCAGCTGCGGCTGGTCGACCGCCGGCTTGCGCCCGTCCCGTGAAGCCATGGAGCCAGAGCGATGCCACAGGTCTACAGGTCTGTGAGCACTCATCTTAGCCGGAGTACTGCTTGCCAGCTCCTCCTAGATTTACCGAGGCCCTCGCGGCCGGCGGCGCAGACGCTCCGCCGGCCGCGCGAGCGGCATGTGTGTAGCGGCGGTGCACCGCGCACGGTGACAAGAGAGGGTTGCGTTTCAAGTTTACAAGTGAGCTCCGAAGACAAACTTCATGTTGGGGTAACTTCAGGTAACAAACTGGGAGCGAGGTCATTGTGCAACGATCACCATCCTGGCTGCCGCCTGGGCCCAGCTCTGTTTCTACCGCCAAAAGCAGGCAAAACGACAAGCAGCATCGTGCTGAACAGGACACAGGACATGGTCTGACAAGAATAACGTTATAACGTTTAGCCGGTAGGACAGGGTCACCTCCGGGGTGATCGCAAGGGCTTCGCCCCGGTTCCCACGGAAAGGGGCAAGCAAATCCTGCGCTCCCTCAACTCCCGCCCCGTCCCCAGACCCCGCCGTGGACCGAGGTCGCCGAGCCCAAGGAGACCCACATAGCGGTGCGGACAGGCGTTCCGGCTGAAGCTGGCCGTCTTCTGGATAGCGACTGCAGTCCCCCAGCCGCCGGCAAGCGCTCCATCCCGGCATGCCATGCCACTGGCAGGCCCACCTGGGAGCGCAGCGTGTCTGGCCAGCAGGGCCTGGGCCGTGTGGCAGCCCCCCCCTCACACACACAACCCCCCCCCCCGCATGCATGAGCGCACACGACAGGAGGGCGACGGCACGACGGCCACCGGCAGGATGGCCGCCGCTGCCCTGGCCCCCGCCTGTCGTGGGGGCCGCAGCTGCGCCCCTGGCTGTGCGGCGCACACGGACACCCCTTCAGCCCTGCAGCGTACCGCCCAGCGCCCCCGGAGGCTCCCGGCCGCCGTGCGGCCGCCGCGTGCCTGCGGCGCAACGGCACACCGCCACAGTGCGCCAGCGAGGGCGCCAGGGCTGTCGTGCTGCCAGCAGGACTCGGACCTCCTGAACGCTGCTATATATGACACGAACGCGGCACAACCTCAAGCTGAAGGAGAGCGGCGCGCGCGAGTCCACACCACGCTCGCCCCTGGCGCCTTGCTACTCGCGTCCAGCAGCGTGCTGGTCGCCATGCTCACGTGCCCATTGCCAGCCACACACAGCACGTGCTGGCCTGCATGCACGGCCGTGCTCTGCCCCGGCCCCCGCAGCCCGGGTGTGTGGCCCAACAGCACTGAACCCACTGCGCGGCCCGCAGCAGCTGCACTCGCCCCGCCGCATCTCCAGCTTCGCGCCCCCCCTCCCTGCGACGCCCACTGCGGCCACGAAGGCCGCCGAGCTGCTGCTGCTGCTCGTCCCCTTCAGTCTCCCCCTCCCCCACATGGAAGCGGTGAAGCGCAGCACCCAGTGCCTGCCCCCTCCCCGCTACGGCTATGATGCCGTGCGTGCCTTGCGCGCCGCGGTCATCACGCGCGAGCATCGGTTCGTGACATCGCCACCAGTGGGCCACCTGAAAGCAGCTGGGCATGGGGCATGGGGCTGGCCACGCCCCTCCCGGGCGGGCCCATTAGCAGCGCGTCCAGGACGGCGCCAGGGGCGGCCTGTGCTCGCGGGCGCTGGGCCCCGGCCGCCACCCAGGGCCCTGCAGCCGCCGCCGCCGCCAGCAGCAGCAGCAACAGCAGCTTGCTCAGGGCCGGCCGCAGCGGCGCCCGCAGCGGCTTGCGCCGTACGTCGCCCCCAAGGGCAACGGCAAGGGCGGCGCCGCCACCGCTGGGCTCGTGGGCATCGCTGTCAGGGCGTGGCGTGGCCGCGTCGGGGTGGTAGGGTGCGAGGCGCGGGAAGCTGCTGCCTGTGCGGCAGCCTGGCGCGGTGCAGCGGGACCCGGCTGCACCCCAGCTGCACCCCAGCTGCTAGCACGGGGTGGCCCGCCAGGCTTGAGAGGGGCTGCGGTTGGGCCGCTCGCCCCCGGGCTTTCTGGCCATGTCGGCGGGGCGCCAATGGCGGCCAGCTGGCTGGCCTCGGCTGCTGCGCCGTTGCGGCGCCCAGCATTTGGGCGCGACTCGCGGGCTGGCGGGCTCGGTTTCTTGCAAATCTTGCTCGGTTTCTTGCTGACCTCGCTCGGTTTCTTGCTGACCTTGCTCGGTTTCTTCGCTTCACAACGGCGCGCGCAGTCGCCCCTGTGCGGCAGCAGCTATAATATCATATCCGTTGCTCGTGCGGCTGCGCAGGGCCTGCAGGGCCTGTGGGCCATGCCCGCCCGAGTCGGTGGGCTGGCACGTACGGCCACCTGGTCCCAGCCACGTGCGGGCCCCGTGACAGCCCGTTCACGGTGGGCGACCGCGGCGAATGCAGCGGCCTGCCGACTGGGCGACAACAACGAGCACGACCTAGGCCACTGGGCAGCCCCTTCCCCTCGCTACGTACGGCTCACCAGGGGCTTTGAGCATCTTGTGACGTGGCATCGCGGTCTGAAACCTCCTGACCCAAACCTCCCCAGCTGCGCATGGATGCATGGCTCGCCCCAAAAGGAGGCCACCCAGACCAAACGCAAACAGTCGGTCATTATGCGGTTGTCGCCGACGGCAGGCTGCGCGACGGCAGGCTGCGAAGTGGCCACCGTGCCAATACTCAGTGTAACGCAGAGCCTGCTTCCTGACCTGAACCGACTTGACCAGCCCGCGGCAAGCATGACGGCCATCTGCGACCACGTCGCGTGTCAGCCCTGGCGCTCATCCCCGTCTTGTTACAGCCCCCGCGCCGCTCCCAGCGCTTGCAGGTCGGCGGCCTAGCGGTCGCGCCAAAACCTGCAGCACGCCCCGCTGCTGTGCCTTGGCCAGATGGGGGTGGGGGGCGGCGTTAACACGAAGGATGGCTGCGGGGAAGGGGGGCCGGGGGCGAGCCTGGCTGAGCCGGGCTGTGAGGGGCTGTGGGCGGCGAGGGACCCATGAGCGCGTTTGGGCCCACGAGCAATGGGTCCCCACGGCCCATGGGCCCGACTGGGCCTGTACAGCGCAGCAGCATTCGTCTTGTAGCTGCTGCCATTCTCGTTCGCCACGGCACATCGCGCTCTTTTCGCTTCAACAATTGCTGCATGCACGCATTCCAGGCGACGTCACGCATTGCCCGGCGTTCGCTATCGCATCAGCTACATATCGGTAATCAGGTCACCGCAGGCACGTCGCGAGCTCACCAGTCTGTCAGGGCGGTCACCGCCTGTTGCGGAGCTCGCCATCGCCCATTCCCGCGTGCCCCGCCCCGACCTCGCCCCCCCGCGGCGTAGCCCGCAAGGCCGGCGAGGGGCGAGACGCTGCAGCTGGGACGGCAGCTCACATTGTGCCGCCCTGCCCGCTGCCGCAGTCCCGCGCCGCGGCCGCTGCCTGGCGCCGGGGCCCATGGCGGCCGCCGACGACCGGCCAGCCGGGGCCGAGCCGGGCTACCTGGCGGGCCTGCGCGGCTACCCCGCCCGGGCCGTGGGTGCTCTGCTGGGCAAGATGTGCGGCGACGTGCTGGGGGCGGCGGTGGAGGGCTGGACGGCGGAGGACGTGGCGGACCGGTTCCCCAACGGCCTCACCGACTTCCAGCCGTCCGAGCGAGGGTGGGCCGCCCGGGCTAGGGCGGGGGCTGCTGCCGTCGTGTGCTGCCCGGGTCGGCCCCCACCCCCTCCCGCCCCACACCCGAGGCCGCCTGCCTCACGAGCTGCCGTAACGCGCGCCCCTCTCCCTCTGGCGCCACTGGCCTGCTGCCCCCCGCGCCAACCTCCCACCCCACCCCCATGCCGTCCTGCCGCTCCAGCTACGGCTGCTACACGGGTGAGGCCGGGGAAGGGGATGCGGGGAGAAGTGAAGGATGGTGCTGAGGAGGGAGACAGGGTGGGGTGCTGGGGGGGGACGGGAGGTGTGCTGTGGGGTGAGGACGGAGGAAGGATGGCGGGCGAGGGGCACCCCACGCAGCGCCACCTGCGCCTGCACCCCGGCACAGCCCGCCGGCGGCCCATATCCCCCCTCCCCCTCCCCCTCCCCAACCTCCCCCTCCCCACCCCCACCCTCCCCCTCC
>BDDC01000247.1:69613-81876 GCA_001662425.1 Chlamydomonas sphaeroides | reverse complement strand
GCGGAGCGGCTGCGGGCCACGGCGCTGCACTGGGCGCAGGTGCGTGGGTGCTGCCGGTGTCTGGTGTCCAGTACACAAATCTTCACCTGTTTGCATACGTGGGAACATAATACCGTCACTATGACATCACAAGTGCAGCGGCTGCGGGCCACTCTGCTGCACTGGGCCCAGGTGTGTGTGTTCGTAATAATCAACATATGCCCGACACACGACACCCAGGGGAATTGGCATATTAGCCGTGCGACAGGCAGGCAGGGATGCGGCCGAGAGCGGTGCGCCGGTGCGGGAGCGAAGCCCAAACGCCACCATAAGCAGGCTGTGTGTGTTGGGGGGGGGGCACAGCTGGTGTTTGACCTCCCACTACGCACGCAGAATAGGTGCACCCCGCCCCGCAGCAAACAGACCTCCCCCTTCCCTCACCCCTTCCCTCCCCCACCCCACTCCCCCCTTCGCCCCGGCCACCAGGCCTGGTTCATGTCCCGTGAGGCGGGCCATCTTTACCCTACAACACCCCCTCCGCACGCACGAAAAACACACACGGACCCGTTCCCCATCTCCCCTCCGCCCCGGCCATCAGGCCTGGTGCATGTCCACCGAGGCGGGCCAGCCCGACCCCGACGCGCTGCTGGGCCCCCTGGCTGAGCCGGGGCTGACCTTCCTGGACGCCTTGGGGCTGCGCGGCGACGACGGCCAGGACCACCCCTACACGGTGCGATGACTGCAGATGCAGATGCAGATGCAGATGCAGATGCAGATGCAGATGCAGATGCAGACAGACGCAACCGGGACTCTCAGGCCTCGGGACACAGAACAATCAGGTCTCGCGACGCTTGCCCGTCCCTCATGTCCCCGGGGGCAAACCTGAAGCTTGAGACGTATCATATTCCTATGTATCATGAAAACAGTGTGATGCCCGCCCGCGCCTCGCTCGGCCCCAATCAACGCTCAGGCCGTGCACAGCCTGGACGACGCCAAGCGGGTGCTGGCCACCATGGCCCAGAAGTACGACGTCACGGAGGCCGTACAGGTACGGCGTACGGACACTGGGGCAGAGGAACGATAGGGAGGCCGGGTGGCGGGAAGGTTGTCACGGGGATGGAGCCTCGCGTGTCGAGGCTGGGCTGAGCCTCGCTGCAGCGCACAGCGCACGGTGAAGCCCCCGCCGCAAAGACGCACCCCCTTGCCCTCGACATTGGCGCCGTTTCCCCTACACTCAGCCTCACGGGCTTGAGCATGCGCGCGTAAAAACCCTAAACCTCGCTCCCCACCTGTTTCCCTCCGCAGACCCTGGCCGTCAAGCCCGGCTTCAACGCCGTGTTCGTGCACTGGGCAGCCAGCCTCAGCCCCGCGCCCGCAGCCATGCTGGCCTCGGGGGCTCAGGACGCGCCCTCGTCCTCCTCCATGCCCGCGGAGATTTCCTCGGGCGCTGCCGCCACTGCCGCTGCGGGGCCGTACAAGACGGAGGCCGTGGACCTGCTCATGTTCGGACCCCAGGTGAGGCCGTTGTGGTGGTGCCTTTTGGGGTGCGCGGCTGTCCTACGGTGAGGGCTGTGCAGGGCTGTGCTAGGCCGAGGCCATGGACCTGCTCATGTTCGGACCCCAGGTGAGGCCGGATCCGCGCGCGCCTCTCTCCGCTTCAACACCGCCGGCCTCGGCGTGTCGGCGGCCTGCCGGTGTGCCCACTCGCGTCCTCCCTCCTCGCAACCCCGCTCTCCCTCCCGCACCCAGACCGGCAAGCTGCGCGCGGTGCTGCAGTTCCGCAAGCCCACCGGCTTCGACCGCCGCTCGGTGATGTCGGTGGCCGAGATCTACCCCGCCGGCCCGCCGGCGCCGGCCGAGGTCATGGCCATGTGAGGCACGCGGCCGGCATGCCCTGGAGCGGCGTGAGGGCCCAGGAGGGGTGAGTGAGGGCCCAGAGGGGTGAGTGAGGGCCCAGGAGGGCTCCGCCCGCCGGCCAGGAGCCGCAGCCGGCCGGTCGAGGTCTTGGCCGAGTGAGGCGGCGGCTGGCCCCGAGTGAGGGTCCGGTGTGAAGGCGCAAGGGCGCAGGAGGGCGGCGATGGGTGCGCGTGTCGGAGTCCAGGACCTGAGACAGGCGCTGGTCCGGGGCACGATGGCCGGCGCGCTAGCTTTGGGGGCCAGGAGGGGGTGTGCTGGCGCCGCACTGGCGCTCCGCTGCCCCCCAAGGACTGCAGAGCTGATTCAGGTCGGCGAGGGCACGATCGATGGCGGAAGGGGTCGCCCTCATGCGAGGTGGGCTGTGGGGCCAGGGGCGCGGTGGACACCGCACGCACGGGCGCCCTAACGTCCGGCGGCACGCCAGCCAGCCGGGGCCCCTGGCGGCATGAGAGTGGGCCCAGCCAGAGCGGCGGGCGCGACAATCCACGACGGCAAGGGGCGCCGAGTGGGCGCGAGGGCGGTTGCCTCACCCCGCTGGCACGCGGCACTGGCGTGGAGGAGGGGTGCCGGGGAGGTGCCGTTGCATTGCGTGCGTTGCGTCTGCGGGTGCGGCAGGGCAGGGGGTTGCAGGGTTGCAGCTGGCGGCGACATGTGGGCGGAGGGCGCCACGCCACGCCACGCCACGCCCGTTGTATGTTGCAAGGTTGTTGCCTTGGCCGGCCCATCGTCGCGGCAGTGTCCCCACGGCTCCTTGTGCCGCGCCCGCCGCCCCCAGCACTGGGTCTGTGTGCCGCACTGCGTGGCGCGGTCCGCGCCAGGAGGTCCTCCAGAACGCAGTCAATGACTAGTAATCTGTACCTCCAATTCTGCAACTCACCTGCAGCCGGTGCGACGGGGGGGGCCCCAAGCAGGCAAACAAGCACTCCATGTCGGCGGTGCCAACCATGGGCCAGCTGTTCCAGGAGCAATTCTTCCTGAGCTGTTTCGGGCCCGTCTGCGTGACAGCAAGCCGGTATACAACCTGCATGGCGGCTACGTCAGCAGGCATGGCACTGGATGGGGGCCAGCTGGGCCAGCCGCCAGCGGCGCCCAGTGCGACGAAGCTCGTCTGGCATGTCCAGGGGATGTCGCCACTCTCGCCCCGCCGCAGGCCGCAGTGCCCGGGCCAAGGTCGCAAGCACACTTTCCAAAGGTAGCCAGTATTGTGAGAAGAAAGCCGGGATGAAGTGATTGCCGAGCTGTCACCAGCTGAGCGTTCAGTTGCGAGAGCGATTATTGCGAAATTCTTGAATTGTTTTCGCTTTCTGCATGACTATTCCACTGAACAGCCATAGTGCGCGACGCGCGTGCTGAGCAAGCAAACCTCCCAGGCTCCCCAAGTCCCACCGGCCCCCAAGTCCCCACGACCAGCACCACTCAACCCCCGCCCCTCTTCCCTACGTCCCATGGGAGCCGCACCACAGTCACCATGGGAGTCCTCGGCTTGTCTAGAATGCGTTGCAGCTGAGAATGGGGGTGGCTGGACGGGACACGATGATCCATACTGCGCACCCACCATCGCTGCGGCAGCGCTGTTTCATGTCTGTGGCCCAGGCCGCGGCAATATTCCGTTGCACTACATTACACGAGCGTTGAAGTGTACACGTCTCGTATATCTCTTTCGCCTTTTACTAAAGAGATCCGCGGTTACACCTCAAAGAAGCGCATATCATCTCTTTTTGCGGGCCTGTTGGCCTTCACCCCAATCAAATTGAAACTTTGTCAGCATTTGCCATCCCGTCAAGGATCGGCCTCATAACCCATGCGGGGACAGAGATGGACGTTCAGAGGCATGTTAGCGGGACTGGGTGGTGTACCGCGATGACCCAGTTCCGTGGCAGCACAGCTGCCGCCATGCCACGCAGGCTTCCGCCCTGGGGTACGGCCGATGGCAGTAGCGACACAGTTAAGTTATGCTGGTGCTTTGCGGTGCACATGAGGTGGTCAGGGGTGACCACCCCTGGTGCCCTGGAGGTATTGGCACTAGTGAACCCCACCACGTCCTTCGTCTGGGGCTGCCGGCCGCAACCACCAATCGGGCTACTTCGGTTTGAGGCCCCTCAACGCAGGTGACCTGTGGCGGGAACGCCCCACCACACCACATATACCACTTCCGTGGCTCCGTGAAGCATCTCGAGAGACCTCTTGCTGGTAGCAGGTACTCCTGTTACACGCCCTACCACTCAAACTATCTACACTCGCCGTCCGTCATAGTGCTGAAACTTGTCTGGGGCGCGACCCCTGGTCCAATCACGTCCCTTGCCGTTCCTGGCGAACCTCGACTCGCGCACTGCAACTATCCACACGATAGTCCCCAGCGGTGGACGATGATGTTTCGAGGATACGGCGCGTGTTCTTCCAAAGTGCGGGCGGAGGGGGGGCCTGGTCAGGACGGCGGTCCTCCTAGCCCTGGTGCGGCTCCCGGAGCGCGCCGCAGGCCGGGGGCTGGCCACGGCTGCCTCAGTTTTGCGTGCCTGTCTGCTAGAAGGGGCCCAGCCGGAGGTGCTTGCTCGGGGCGTCACGGAATGTGCGTGCGCGGCCCCTGCCCTACGCCCCAGGCCTGCAACAACTGCGGGTGCTGCCAGCTGCCTGCGAGGATGCTGCCTGGGGAGCGGCGTGCGCATGGCGTGCAAGTCTGCCAAGGCTGCGGCATGACATGGCCAGAGTATCGCGGGGTTATGGGTGGGTGACTGGGTGGCCGGATATGATAAGCTAGAACGAAGTCACAGTAGAAATATCTGTAACGTGCGAAAACGTGAATTCATCGATATCTCCTGCGTAGTCTTGGAGGAAAGGTAACTACAGGCAGGCCACAATGCCAACGACAGGAGTGCGGCAATACGGGATACCTGAGCGCGTAACCGCGCGTTAACCAGCCAGCCGGGCTTTGGGGGCTCCGTTGGCTGTTGCTGGCGCGAGGCCGTGACATTCCAGCCCACCCCGGATGAATGAATAACATCAGCAGCGGAACTGCGCGGTATTAACACCGGCAGTGTAACAGCACGCTCCTGCCCACCCCCCTCCTCCCAAAAGACAAGACCGTGACCTCAACGCAGCTCTGATCATGCTGTTGCTGCTGGGCCTCCAGCTGCTCAGGGCTGAGCGCCCGGCCTGCTTCCACCCTGGCGGCGGCGATGGGCCGGGCGGCGGAGGCGGAGGGGATGGTAGCGGCCACCGTAAGCGGCTGCGACACAGCTAGAGCGGCAGCAGCAGCGGCGTGCGTTGAGATGTGCATTCCTGCCGATGAGGAAGTTCGGGCGGCAAAGTCCGGCCCCAGACCCCTCAAACTGTCCCAGCTATAACCGCATAATGACTATAATCGCATAATATATAACCGCATAATATATGGGGGCGAGCCATGCACCCATGTGCAGCTGGGACAGTTTGAATGCCGCCACCGGCAGCTGCCACTCGCTGCTCCGCGCCCGTGGCCCAGCGTGTCCCGGCGGCAGCTGGCAGCACCTGACATACCCGCGGTGGTTCTGTTGCCCCAGTCACAGCATGCGTGGTCAAGATGGCCGGGGGCCTGCGCGCCATCAAATGATGCAAAGGGGGGAGTGAATTGAGTGTGAAATGTGCGTGGGTCCTGGCGAGGCCTGGCGCCACCCTCAAGCGACCCGAGGGCCCGCACCTTAGTGCAAGGCGGCGACGCGCGCCACAAACCTGCTTGAGATATCATGTAAGCTCTCCTAGCTGCTGGGTTGAGTGGACTGCGGAAACCGCCCCAGATTTGGACCAACGATCGGCCGCCATCGCCGAGCGACTAAAGTCCCGGCCCAGCGTGCTCTCCCGCAACTTGCTCTCTCCTACAGCTTCCCTGACAGCTTCCGTGTTTACGCTGGACACCCGGCTTGCTCTCTTCGCAACAAGCGACCGTCAGTGTTAGATGAACGAAAGTCTTTTAAGTCAGCCGCAGAATGGCAATCGTTGCCAGGGCGTCGCTGGCTGGGTCATTCGCTGCCACTCCGTCGTCTGCCGGGGACAGCACAACGAGGTGCGGAAGCTGAATTGTGCGAATCGGTCGTGCCGAACCCCAAGTCGCAGCGCGTGTTGTGTTGCATAGAGTCTAGAAGGTGTCTGTGGATGTTTCGCCGTTCGCGTGCGCACAGCCCGCTGCACCGTGCGCTGCTCTGGCGTGGAGCAGCCACTCGCGGCTCCTCCGACACAGAACGCGTGCCGCGTATTCTTTGTTTAAGCGTCTGAAACGGGTCGAGCAGGCCCCGAACCTCTGTGTTTGCTGTATGTGGGTCTGGCGCCAACGCAGCAGCCTCCCTAGCTTCCTGCAAGCGACTTTGGCTCTGACGTAGTCCATGTGAAGCGCATATGGCTTCTGCACGGGATGCCGCGACCAGGCTGGCTGCCAACCGTGTGTCCTTGTGCCACTGCTATGACGCTGCTCGCACAGGACCCTGGCTAAGGAGGCACGGTGCTGGTTGACGTTTAGCGAGAAGACACGCAAGGAGGACGTAAAGGAGGAGGTCCGCCGGCACGGCATCCCTGCCTCTATCCGGCCCCTGGCCTACTGGGCCCTGTCGGGCGCCGCGCAGCTACAGGCCGAGGCGCCCGCATCCACCTACAGCGTGCTCGCAGCGAGCACGGCTGACATCAGTGACGACGTCATTTTCCAGGTGCGCAGCTCCCAGCTGCTCGGGGGTCGGCGTTGCCTGCTGTGCTCGCTGTCAAAGCTGGACCCCTTTTCCCCCTTTAAGATCCTCCCTCCCCTGTCACAACGTATGTCCTTCCCTCCTCCTCCCAGATCGAAGATGACATCCGTCTCGCGCGCACCTTGTTCAAGGACACGCGCCTCTTCTCGACCGCCAAGGGCTCTGAGGCCCTGTCCCGCATCATCTTTGCCTACACGCAGCGCTCCGCCGCCGCCGCCAACGCGACCGCCGCCGCTGCTGCTCACACCTCGGCCGCTGCTGCACCCAGCGGCGGCTATTTTAAGGGCCTCGCAAACATCGCCGCGTTGCTGCTGACCATTTTTGGTCGCGAGCGCGAGGAGCAGGCCTTCTGGACGCTCGTGGCGCTTCTGGAGCGCCGCTTCTTTCCGCACAGCAACGGCCAGGTGGGACCTCGTTAATCCGCCGTTTCTACCTCTCGCCGCTTACAGTCCTTACTCGCTGCTTACAGTCCTCACTCGCTGGGCAACTTGCACGGCAACCCCCCACCCAGCCAATCGCCCTAGCTCCATCATGGCTGGGGAGGTTGCTGAGCTGGCTCGTTGCTCCCGCGCCATCCCTCCCCCAGGTGACTGCCGGCGCTCGCTGCGAGGTGGCGGTGCTGCACCAGCTGCTCGCGGCCCGGCAGCCGGCGCTGGCGGCGCAGCTGGCGCGGCTGGGGCCCGACGCCGCGGAGCAGCTGGCGGCGGGCTGGTTCACCGCCGCCTTCACGCGCGCGCTGCCGCTCGAGGTGCGCTGCCCCCTCAGGACCCCCTCCACATCACGGCATTGCGGCGGGCGTGTTTTCAGCTGCTCCCTCCCGTTTCCACGTGCTGCTGTGCGCTCAATCCCGCCCCTGGTCTGCCTCCTGCTGTGTCGACGGCGGCAGGTGGTGCTGCGCGTGTGGGACTGTGTGGTGGTAGAGGGCCCCAAGGTGGCGCAGCGAGTGGCCATGGCGCTAATCAAGGTGAGGGCCGGGCAGCGGGCGCCAGGGCGGGGCCAGGGAGGGACGCGCCAGGTGCAGGTGCACGAGCCGCTGCATGCATGCCGCTGTAGGAGGCGCCGCCTGGGCGCCGCCAGAACAAGCTCGTTGTGTGCAGCGTGTAGCCAGCCAGCCCCTACTTGCGAGCCCATAGCGGCCTGGGCAGGGCCGACCCGCACCGTGTGTGCGTCCACCCCGCTGCACGGCCCTGACCCCCTGCCGCCCTCCACCTGCCCGCTCCCGCACCCCCAGATGTGCTCCAGCAGCATCGCCAGCTGCAGCAGCATCGAGGTGCTGGCGCGCGTGGTGGACAGCCGCCTGAGCCGCCACCACGACGCCGACGGCCTGCTGGCGGTGGCCTTCAAGGGCCTGGGCAGCCTGAGCAGCGCCTGCGTGGACGCAGCGCGAGCCCGCGTCGCGGCCGCCGCGGCGGCGCAGGCGCAGGCGCAGCAGCGGCCGCGCTCGGGCGGGCCGGCGCTGTCACGGAGCGGCAGCGGCGGGAGCGGCAGCGGTGGTGGTGGGTTTGGGTCGATGCAGCACCAGGCTAGCTCGGCGATGAGCGTGGGCGGCGGCAGCGCGGGTGGCAGCGGCGGGAGCAGCCGCACGGTGAGCCGCAACGCGTCGCCCCGGTCGCAGGGGTTGCTTGGGGGCCTGAGGGGGTGAAGGGGCATTGGTGGTGTGTTGAAGAGGGGTGGCGTCTGGGGTCCTGGTTCTTGCACGGATAGGGTAAGGTCGTAATCCGGTGATGGTTCCGTGGCGTGGGCGGGCGTGTGATGTCCGGTGCGGGGTGCGTGGGCAGTGGCGCTAGGCCCGTGCTGGCGCGGGGGCCGCATCGTGCGATGTTGTGATGGATTTGGGAGGCGGTAGGTATGGTCGCCCTGCGCGGTGATGGGGCTGGCGAATTCGGCTGGGTCGATTATGCCGTGTCAGCCCGACCCTGCGCACGCGTACGTATGTGGCAGCAGCTCTTACTTCTACTGCGGCTCTCGGTTTTGCTATGGATGACGGAGAAGGGTGGCGTGTGTCGTAGGTTTTCGGCATGCGCAGCAGAGGGGTATGTGCGTGCGCCACATGCGCATAGCATAGGACACCGCTGCATGTGGTATTGCAACTACCATCGACGCAACTCCGTTCGGCCCTTGGCGCTTACTCTGACTTGCACGCTGGTTCTACAGTTGAAGGCCCCTTAGTACCGAGTTGATGGCCTCAACCAGACGCAGCTGCTGTTCGACAGCATACTGGATCCGGATGCAGCTGGGTGTCGCGTGGGTCGGCATATGCGATAGACGGTGCTGCCGGCGTGCTGGTCGGGGAAAGGTGCATGCCAACGGCTTGGAGCAGGATTAGGAGGGTGGTGGAGGGGCCCCTGGGGGGGGGGGCAACGCTGTGTATCGCTGCGCCACTGCGGACTCACGAGAGCCCTTCCGGCTTGTACTGGTAGATGCAAGCAGACGTGTAACAATCACGACCAACCCCAGCAAGTCGCCGTCAAGCACTGCACTTGTCTCGGCGCCGGCCGCAATTGGCTTGTCGCGACCAGTCTAAAACAGCAACGCAGTGCCACGCTGACGCGCTTGGTTAGCTCTCTCCTTTGCATGGCTGCATCGACGCTGGGCGGCGTAATTCGCCGGTCGGCGACCCCTCGCAGCCATGCACATGCACAGCTCGCCGCCCGCTCGCTGCTGCCGGCGCTGCTCGCGCCCCAGCCACACCACCGAGCAACCACATGGACCATATACGCGAGCTCGCAGCTCAACGACAGCCCCAGCCACTCACACGCGCGCGCGCTGTGCGTAGCATCCTCCTCATCGCCATCCTCCGGCTCTTCGCCGCCGCCCGCCGAGATTGAGGCGACCTGCCTGAAGGCCACAGTGCCCGACCTGCCCGGACCCATGGCCGAGTCCCTCAGCGACATCCTGCTCACCGTGGGCGCCCAGTCGGTCGTGTAAGTAGGGCCTTGCCAGCCGACGTCTGTCGACACACCGCGACACGCATCCCCTCTCCCACAGCAGCGCCTCTCCGGCCGTCCCGATAGCACGAACCCCTTTCCTGTCTGCCCCGTCACAGTGTGCAGGAGCATCGGCCGCCCGGGGCGCCCGAGCAGGAGATATTCGACGACAACGGCACCGCGCCGCTGTGGGACCGCTGCGACGTGGTCGCCCACTTCGCGCTGGAGGTGGGAGGGGGCCATACCGCCATATGACTCGAGGGCTGGAGTCGGGCCAGATTGGACGCCACGCGGCCTGGCACGGCACACATGGCCGCCTGAAACCGCTGATGACGCACCGATGTAGCGCACTGGTGGTCGCCCACTTCGCGCTGGAGGTGGGAGGGAGGCACCGGCCACCCATACCACTCGAAGGCCGGGGCTGCGGGCGTTGAGAGCGCGTGTGTGTTGTGTGTGCGGCGTGTGGCGTGGCGCGGGGTGGCCCCGCGCTGCTACCGCCGCGATGCGGCGGCCCATGTTGCGCTGGAGGTGGGAGGGGAGCCGCCATGCCACCATACGCCACGGAGGGTATTGCGCACCGACTCAAACCGCGCACACGCCCTTCTGGCCTGCAGCTCCGAGCCCGCGAAGCCCGCGCACACACCCCCTCATGCGCTTTGCCATGAAGCCCGTGTCCATCGCACACCCAACAAAGCATGCAACAACGCTGCTGGCTGTCCGCGCAGGCTGACGTCACGGGGTTGCTTGAGGTGGCTGCTGACGCACTGGCCGAGGAGCTGGGGCTGGACGGGGAGGACGGCGGCCTGGCGGCGGCGCTGGGCGGGCGGCAGCTGTCGTACGCGGTGGAGTCGGTGGCCAACGAGGCCTGGGTGGAGCAGGTGCGGCAGAGGGCAGGGCGCAGTGTCGGCATGCGCTCCACACACGTCCAGCCTTGCGTGTGTAGAGTTCTGTCAGCTTCCTTGCACTGTTGGGATGGTGCGCCGCCGGCCGAGCCGTTGGCGGCTCAGGCTGGGGCGAGCGAGCAGGCGAGGAAGGCACCTGGCGCACGCCAAGGCCCGCTCGCCAGCGGCGCCGCGCGCCTCAGGCGCACTGGAGGGGCATGGGTGCCAGCAGCGACCCAGCCCGCTCGGCCACGGGGATGGGCGCCCACGCGCGTCCCCCCCGTGCGCCCCCTCATACCCTCCTCCCTCATCCCCGCGCCCTCCCGCAGATCAAGGCGTCCTACGTGCCCCTGCAGGTAGGCCGGGCCGGGTCGCGGTCGCGCGCATCACGTCTTGCCGCAGCTGTCGTCCGTCGATGTGGCCTGGCAGCCCATGCACGCCTGACCCCGTGCTGCCGCAGCGGTCCCCGCCCACAGTCGCAGCGCGTCACGGTTTCAAGGAGCATGACACGTGTGCACTGGCACGAACCCAGGCATGCCCGCCCGCCTTCCCCTTTCCCTCCCCCGCAGCTGGCGCCCGACCTGTGGGTCATCCCCGAGTGGTCCTCCCCCACCGACACAGCCGCCATCAACATCATCCTGCAGCCCGGGGTGGCCTTCGGCACCGGCGAGCACCCCACCACGCGCCTCTGCCTGCGCCACCTGCGGGGCCTTGCGGCGCCGCCGGCGCAAGCAGGCACCTCCTCGTCAGGCGGCGGCGGCGGCAATGAGCTGGCCGGGCGTGCGGTCATGGACTACGGCACGGGCTCTGGCGTGCTGGCCATTGCGGCGCTCAAGCTGGGCGCGGCGCGGGCGGTGAGACGTGCAGCACCCTTCCCACGCTTATGCTGCCATGCGTATGGGCCATGCGGGGCGCTGCGGTCGTGGGCTGGGCTGCGGCGCTGGGCGCGTGGTTGGGCGAGTGGTGCTGGTCCGGGGAGCTGGGTGCCTGGCAGTGTCCTCTTTGAGCTGGGAGCAGCTTCGGCGCCGTGTTGCTATTAGAGGGCACGCCATGGGGCGTCAGAGGGCACACGGCCGCCGCTGCCCAGGGTGTGGGCGATGCTGCCGCCCGAGCCGCCGCCCGCCATCTCGACCCGACCCTGCTCAGGTGGGCACGGACATTGACTCGCTGGCCGTCCGCGCGGCGGCCCGCAACGGGGCGCTCAACGGCTTCGGGCCGCCGGCGTTCGACGTGCTGCAGGTGGGGCGCCGGGCCGGGGGTTGCAAAGCCGGCGCGCGTGTGTTCAAGCAGAACAATACCCAACACGCGGCACAGGTGTGCATGTGTCACCGGGGATTGGGGGACGCCGGAAGGCAAGGGGCACGGGCGTGTGCCTGCGTGCGGGAGGGCTGGGAGTGCGCGCGTGCCTCCGCCACCGCTGCACTGTGCGCTGTGCGCCACCGCTGCACCGTGCTGCGCCCAGCCCCGCCGCAGCCCCGCCTCAGCCCCGCACATCTACCGGTGGCTTCCATATCGGGCCAGCCCCATACCAGGCCAGCCCCACGACTGACCCGCCCCGTCCTCCTACCGCTGCTGCCGCAGTGCGGCGCCGGCATCGATGACCCGGAGCCCCTGTCCGCTGCCTCCGGTCAACTGTCCGGTCAAACGGACGTGGCGGTGTTTGACCTGGTCATCGCCAACATCCTGCGGGGGCCCCTGGTGGAGCTCGTGGACCGACTGGCGGGGTAAGGGGGCTGAGAGGGGCTTGGGTAGGGTTCGTGGCATTCCGAAGCTGGGATTGGGGACCCAACGGCTTGGCGAGCGCGTGACGCAGGCTGGGGACGGCGCCGAACTTGGCTGGGTTTCGGCTTAGCTGG
>BDDC01000247.1:39862-69164 GCA_001662425.1 Chlamydomonas sphaeroides | reverse complement strand
CACCCCCCCGCCCCCCCCCCACACCCCCCCGCCACAACCCCCCGCCACACACACACGGGTCCCTGGGTGTCGTGTGTCGGGCATATGTTGATTATTACGAACACACGCCGTCGGGTATGTGTTGATTATTATGAACACACCCCATCGCCACCCCGCAGCTACTGCCGTCCGGGCGGCCGGCTAATGCTGTCTGGCATCCTGGTGGAGCAGGTGGGGGAACACATGTGCCGGATGTCATGACGCGTGCAGTTTAGTAATCGCGTGCAGTTGCGTGTCGGCTGTTACAGCGCCCTGCGGCACCAGCGCCTAGCTGCCCACGCCGGTAGCTGGCTGGTGGCGTGTATGGGTATGCTGGCCCCACCCCGCTCGTGACACCCCGACCGCCTGCTGCGCGCCAATCGCCTCGTACCTTGCCACAGGCCCCCGAGATCCAGGCCGCGTACGGCAAGTACTTCACGGACTTTGCCGTACAGCCGGACCAGCAGTGGGCGCTCATCACGGCAACGCGGCGGTCGTAGGGCCGGCTGTGTGCCCCCGGCCCCCGGCCCGTGGAGGATGCCGCAGCCTGCAGCGCGCGGCTGGCACGTGGCTCCTAGCACCCGATGTGCGTCACCTAGAGATTCGCCCGAAATCGGCGTGTGGCTCCACACCAATGGGCATCCGCCGGCACATTGACGACTTGGTGACACGCTGGGCAGCAGTGTCTGCCAAACCCCGGCCATACGGTTGTCCCCGGCGGCCGGTGAGGGAGTGGCGGCTCACGTGCTCAGGCCTGAGGCGGCGGGCTGGTATGGCTGCTCTTGTGGGGAGTGGAGGGGGCGGGGCAGTGGTGTGTTTTGGCCCCATGGTGCGGCACGGTGGTGTGGGTGCGCGTGGTGGCCGGCCTTGGTCGACGGCCCGCGGCCACCGGTGTGTGGCTCTGTAACAGGAGGTAACCTGCTACCAGCAAGAGGTCACTCGAGATGCTCCACGGAGCCACGGAAGTGGTATATGATAAACTAGAACGAAGTCACAAAAATGGAGTATCTGGTATATGTGGTGTGGCACCTGCCACAGGCTCTTCCTGTACAGGGACCGCCTCGGTGGGGCGGCACCGCTACTGCCGCTACCTAAGGTGCTTCTATCGTGCGGCTAGTGCCAAGTCAAGCTCCGAACGAAGGGCGGCGGCTGAACGCTGCTGCTGCGGCGTGGGAGGGAGGGCGGGCGGGCGGGTGTTGAAGGACAGGAATGATGCAAATCGCCCTGACTCGGCACAGGAGGGCTCTGATCTGGCAGGGGGACTGCATAAGGAGCGCTATGGGCGCAATGGGGGAGCACGTGGATGAGGGCGGGGGGTTCAGTGCCTGGTTAGGCAGGCAGCGGGGGATGGTGGATGGGGGGAAACTGGGGGAACCTCCAGGGTTTCATGTCCCTACAACCATTGATTTTCTCCAACATGGGCCGGGCCATGCCACCAACATCAGCCCGTGCATGTGCATAGACTGACGTTTCATTGACCCCGGCCTGGCCAATTACGCCTTGTATCGAGCTCTTGTAACTGGGCCACGCCTAGGTCGCACTCTGGTCGCGCTCTGAACCTTGACCTTGGCCGTTGGCATCAACAAGAAACTTTGCCGCAATGTTCGCGCCTCACTGTCCGTTGGCGCGACTGCAGCGACCTGTGCCGCGGCGAAGAGCGCCTGGTCTAGGTTCAGCTGCGCAGCGCGCTGCCCGGACGGCGCGGGTCGTCGTGCAATGCACCACAACAACAACGCAAACCATAACGAAACGTGAGCGACCTCAGCGTCGCAGGTCGTTAACACGCGAAAGCGGCATTTGCAGCCCTAGAAGTTGCAGGTGCCCTGTGCCCGGTCGTTGTAATGGTGGCTGCAAAGTCGCGCTACGCAACGTGTCCCCGTGGTCAGCGCTAGGCTGTCGGCAAAGCCTACGACGAACTCAATGTGCCAGCGCTGACCGCTGCCCGGCGCCGACTGCTGCGACGCTGCCATCACGCCGCGCTTGCCCCGAATAAACAGGGAGTTACTACCAGGTGCTGGGCGTGCACCAGCAGGCGTCTGCCGAGGAAGTCCGAACGGCCTTCCGCCGGCTTGCCAAGCTGCTCCATCCCGACCACAACAAAGGCGCCGAGGCAAAGTTCCTAGAGGTCAAGGAAGCATACGACGTGCTAGCTGACACAACCGCTCGCGAGAATTACGACCGGGAGCTAAAGGTCCAGGTGCGCCGTCTGGGGGCAGTTGCTGGGGTCGCCCCCCTCAAAGCACGCACACAGCTCACTTCCCCCGCCCGCCCCGCCCTTCACAGGCCATGACCGCAGCCGCGTCTGCCGCGCAAGCCGCTGCGGGTGGCCGGCGAGCCAACACCGCCAGCGTGCGGCGGCCAACGCCGTCTGGGTGAGCACAGCGCCTGGAGCTCCTCCGTTAGCTTCCTTCCTCTCGCCCATCAGCCAACAACCCAGGCCCCAGCCTGGGCCCCACCCCGCCTCGCTACAGCCCATCAGCCACTGACCAGCCTTTGTACATGTTCTGCCCCCTCGGTCGCCCCACAGCACACGGCCCAACAACCAGTCCGGCAGCCGCCTCACAGGCGACGACTTCGACGCCGTACGCAGCAGTTCGAACGAATCGGGGTCCAACGGCTACCAAAGCATCTTCTCCAAGCAACCCCCGCCACCGCCTAGCCCCGCCGGCCGGGCCTCGTCCGGCAGCTCCGCCTCCTCCTCGCGCAGCCCCACCCACGGCTCCTCCTCTTCCTCCTCGCCAGGGTACCGCAGCGTCTTCAACGGCTCTCAGCCCTCGGCCGCCAACCACGCTGCCGCCGCGGCCCCGGCCTCGAGCTTCACGGTGAACCCGTTTGGAGCGCCGCGGGCCGCATCCGCCGGCGCGCCGCCGCCACGCAACAACGCCAGCGCCAGCGCAAGCACAGATGCCGGCGCCGGCAGTAAGACCGCCGCCGGCGGCGGCGCTGTCGCGACCGAGAATCCCTGCATCTTCAATGGAAGCTCCATCTCACCCAACCTCAACATGAACCCCATGGCGGCCAAGCCCTCGCCGCCGCCGCCGCCGCCGCCTCAAACCTCTCCGTCGCCGGCGGCATCGGCAGCGCCCCGCACCGTGCCGCCGCCGCCGCAGCAACAGCAGCAAGCGCCTGCGGCGGCCGCCGCCGCACCCTCGACGGCGCCGCCACAGCCGGCGCAGCGCCCTGCGGCCGTTTGGCCCCCGGGACCGCCGCCCAGCGCCGCCGCTGCCCAACAGGCGCCGCCGCCAGCAGCGGCAGCGGCGGCGGCCTCGACGGCTGCGCCACAGCCGGCGCAGCGCACTGCGGCCGTTTGGCCCCCGGGGCCGCCACCCAGCGCCGCCGCTGCCCCACAGCCGTTTGCGCCAGCAGCGGCGGCCAGGCCGCCGCCGTCAACGCCACCTGCTGCCCCCAAAGCGGCCGCTGCGCCGTCGGCGGCGCCGCCGCAGCCGGCGCAAAGCACGCCCGCCACGCCCATCACGCCGCCGCCGTCGGCGGCCGCCGCCGAGCCCGCCATCAACTCGATCTCCGCCAAGCTGGCCGCCATGGCCGCCGCCGCCGCGGATCGCAGCGGCAGCGACGGCACCACATCGCCGCGGCCCGCCTCGCCGTCGTTCTCGCCGCCTGGCTCGCCGCCAGGCTCCCGGTCGCCCTCGCCGGGGCCCTTCGGCGGCTGGGGAGTCGGCGGCGCCGCCGCCAGCACCTCGCCCGGCCGCGCCGCCAGCGCCGGCGCCGCCGCGCTCGGCGGGCTCGTTAGCAGCATCTTTTCCGGCCGCGCCGCCAGCCCCTCCGGCCGCGCCGCCAGCCAGAACGCCGGTCCAGCTGCCGGCCCCGCTGCCAGCCCGAACGCCAGCCCGAGCCGTGGCGGCAACGGCGGCGGCGGCTACGTGAGCGTCTTCGGTGGCCGCTCAGCGGGCGCCACCGGCGACAATGGCGGCCCCGCCACCACGTCTGGCCGCGTCGCCGGCGGCCCCGGCGTTAGCTTGTTCGGTGGCCGCTCGGCGAGTATCAGCTCTCCCGCGGCGGCGCCGGAGGCGCCGCAGCCGGCGGCGGCGGCGGCGGCGCCAGGTCCGGCGTTCTCTGTGTCGTTCGAGTCATCGTCGCGATCGGCCGCAGCCCCGGCGGCGGCGCCGGAGCCGCCAGCCGCGGCGGCCTCCTCCGACGCCAACTTCTGGTGCGGCGGCACTGAGTGCGGGGCTGTGTGGGACGCGCGCCGGGCCCTGAAGCTTGCTTGTGTCGGTGGCCGGGTGTGCAACTCCCACAGGGTGTGCAACTCCCACAGGCGCTGTGGGTGTGCCTGCGCCCTGCCTGCCAACCGACAGGCTGCCGCCACCCATGCGCTACACCCCCTCTCGCCTGCCCCTTCCCTTGCCCACCGCCACCAGGCTACCCGCGCAGCCCACGCCACGCGCTGCGGCGCCGGCGGCGCCGGCGGCGGTGCCGCCGCCACCGCAGCCCTCGGCGGCCGCGCTGCAGGCTGCCGCCGCCGCTGAGGCGGAAGCAGCGGCTGCAGTCGCTGCCGCCATCGCGGCGGCGGAAGCGGCGAAGCGCGTCGCCGCCGAGGCTGAGGCGGCGGCGGCGGTCGCCGCCGCCGTCGCGGCAGCAGAGGCGGCGAAGCGCGCCGCCGCCGAGGCAGAGGCCATGGCGGCGGCGGCCGCCGCCGTCGCCGCCAAGGCTAAGGCCGCTGCGGCAGCAGCGGAGGCTCGGCTGTCGGCCGTGGTCGCGGCGCCGCCGGTGCCGGTGGTGCCGGAGGCGCCCGCCGCCGCCGCGGTCGAGGCACAGCCCTTCTCCATCGACCTTGACCCCTTCCAGGCCCAGCCCCAGGCCCAGCCTCAGCCCCAGGCCCAGCCTCAGGCCCCGGGGCCGGCCCCAATGAACTCTTGGGTGCGCAACCTGGAGGCCTTCTTCAAGCCCACCGGCAACTACGTGGAGTAAGCCCGGGGAAGGATGGTGTGGAGTGGGTTGAGCGGCGTGGGAGGCGCCGCGGAGGCTGCCGGGGCCCTGCAGGCCTTCGCGTCCGCCGGCGCCGCCGCCGCATCGCGTTGCCGCCGCCGGGGTGATCTGGTGGCTTGTGTGAGCAGCGCCACAGCAGCAGCAGCAGCAGCAGCAGGAGCTGGAGCCTGCATTCCGTTGATGCCGCCACGGGCAGTGCGCCGCAGCCGCAATCACTGGAGAGAGCTGGGGCTGGGCTGGGCTGGCGAGTGGAAGGGAGCGCGGCGCCGCAGCCGCAGCCGCCTCAGCCACGGAGTGACCGACGGGGTGGGCTGAGGTCGAGCAAGTGGCGTTAGGGCACTGCTTTGCCGCTGGAGGGCCTCCAGCAGCTGCCGTTCGTGGGGTGCGCCCGGCGCAGCTGTGGGTTGCGTGTCTCGCGCGGATGCTTGTCCGGCACCCGCCTGTTGCGGACAACCCACCCGGAACATCGTGGGTGGGTGGGTGGGTGTGTCGGTGGGTGCGTGGTTGGTTATGTGGGTGGGTGGGTGGATGGGGTGTGGCTGACGCTGTGAGGCGCCCAGGGCGGAAGGGCCGCCGCAAGGGCCCCAGCTCAGGGCCCAGGCCGTGGTCAGAAGGGCCGCCCCTGGGTCCGAGATCCAAGAGCATCGCCTCTGCCCAGGACCGCCTTTGTCCAGGAGGGGCCGGGAGTTGCGTCGGCGGCGACAGGGGAGGAGGTGCGTGCTTGTGCGTTTGGCGGCCTGTTGGGCGACCGGGAGGGGGCCGGGTGCGCTGCAGGAGTGAGAGGGCGCTGGCTCGGGGCCTCCGGGCACGGTGTGGTTTGGGCGGGGCTAGCGCCTGGCGGCTGAGGTCGTGATGCGTTTTCTCAAAAGGGGTCCGAAGGGGCCTCAAGCGGAGGTACGGCCGAAGCCGAAGGAGACATGTGGCGCTGGCAGGGAGGTCAAGGTCGTGATACGTTTTGGGGCTGGCCGTCGTCTCGGCAGAGCGGGGAGGTGCCCAGGGCAGGTGGGGGCGGGGCGCCGTGCAAGGTGGGGCGGCTGACATCCCCGGATACCTAGTGAGCTGGTGGGTGGAGATTGAGGCGCCCTGCAGGAGGCCAGGGAGCTGGGTCAAGTCGGGGCGCTTCGCTGCTTCGCGGTGGGAGGATCGGCGGTTGTGAAGCGGATGCGCGACGAACAGCGCTCCGTACCCGCGGGGCGGTAGGCCTGCAAGGTGGCGTCTGGTATCTGGCGCGGTTGGTTGGGGCGGCGCCGTTGTGTTGGGTTTGGAGCGATCCGTGCGGGCTGGACGTGCTAGAGGCGCGATTGCGGCGGTGTCGGACCGTTGGAGAGCGGGGCGAGGATTTAGACGGCGAAGAAATAACAGCGAGGCGTTGTCGTTTGTGGCGTTGGCTGCATTGCTGGCCTCTTGAGGCCTACTAAGCAATCAAGGTCTGGTAATATATCCTAAAGCGTTTCAAAGTCGGTCAGTAGTGAGTGCGGCGCGCGAGCTTGCTGTTGCCGGGCCAACACGACGAAGCAGGGTTGGCAGTACCGTAACCGTGTGCGACGAGGCCGAGGCAGGAGGGGCGGCGCCAGGTGTGGTTGCGAGCAGGGCGGCGTGCGCCGTCGCGCGAGGGGCGTCCAGGCAGCATACATGACGTGACGTGTGGTACGATGGGGTGGGTCGTGGGGACGGCAGACGAGACCGTTCGAGGCGCTGCAAGGCAGTTCTCTCATGTAAGTTAGTGCGACGCGCCCCGAACCCCACAGCGCGGCAAGCCGCTGTAGCGACGGCGTTTGTGTCAGGTACTGAATCCTGACTTGCACGCCGGCTATGCGGTAGATTGAATGTCGCTGCACATCCAGGGTCTTGCTGTTTTGGCATCCGCGGGCGGCGTGTGGCTGCTAACGGAGCGCTGCCGCCAGCACGGGATAGCTACCGGCCTGCTAGCCCCACACCGTGCCGCCACAGCTTGTTTGCACCGAAGCGACGCTGTCAAGGCCTGAGAAAGGCACGCAGCGCACTTGGCCTGAGAGCCGCGCTCACGCATCCACCCGTGGCGACGCCAACACCTACTTGCACGGCTTACACGGAACGTGGCCGGGCCCGCTTGTCCAGTGTCCCACCTGCCACGTCAACCGCGGCCCAGGCCGCCGGTGCGCGCCCCAAACACCACAGCCCGCCAACCGCCGACGGCCAACCGTCACCCGGCGCCGGCCAACCGGCGGCGCGCTACCCGCACGGCCGGATCTTGCTGTTGCCGTAGCCCTTGGGGTGCGAGTCCTTCCAGTCGTCGAAAGCTCGCTGCTTGGCCTTGTCTTCCGCGTCCTCCTCGTCGCTGTCCAGCGCGGCCTGCGGCGGCAAGGGGGAGCCATGCGTACCGCCTTTTTTAGAGCCTTTCCGAGGAATAAAAGTAAAATGGGGCAAGCCACGCATACCGCCATCAAAGCCAGACGGCGTGGCCTTGCATGTACATGGTAGGCAGGGGCGCACTGGAGGCCGGCAGGGGTCGGGCCATAGACAGGGCCGCACAGGCGGTCGCGACGCCACGCCACGCATCGCCACGGCGCAGATGCGTCCCAACAGCGCCCGCGGCCGCTCACCCTGCGCTGCGCCTCCTTCTTCTCCTGCCGCCGCTGCCGCGCCTCGCGCTCCATGGCCTCGCGCCCCTCGATCTCCCCCGCCTCCTCCACCGTCATGGTGGGCAGGATGTGGGAGGGCCGGAACACCTGCGGGCGGGAAGGCGCAGGGACACGAACGAACGAGGCCTTGCACAGCTGGGCTCCAGCTAAGGCCGAGGCGACGGACGTCGAGGTGTGGGCAGCAGGCGAGGCGAGTTGAGGATGATTCACGCACACCCCCAGACCTGCCCGCCCCCCACCCTCCACACAGTAGCGCGCCGCCTAGCACCCGTCCGCCCCCGGCGCAGCCGCTCCCGGGCCCCCACATCCCGCCCGCCTCACGTCTCTCGCCACCTGCGTCCGCCGGCTGCCGTCCAGGTCCCGCATCACGCCCCGCAGCGCCGCCATCACAGCCGCGCGGGTCTCCTCTGTGGCACTCGGCTCCTCGCCCGCCCGCCGGCCGCCCAGGGCGACCGCGCTGCCGGGCCCGGGCCCGGCGCCCCCGGCGGCGGCCTCGCGCGAGGCAATGTGCTGCAGCAGCTCGAGCTGCGCGCAGGTGGGGAGCGGGCAGGCGGGGAGGTGTGTGCAGTGTGTGGAGGTTGCAAGCGCTAAGGTGACCAAGGTCCCAGGGACGGGGGGGTTGGGAGGGGCCAGGGTGCATCAAGCCGTGTGGAGCGGACGCTGTGGCAAGAGCGGCCGCCAGCAAACAGGCTGCGCGGGTTCCCAACGGCCTCCGCCACTCAGCTGCGGGCAGCCATCCGGCACCACATGCGCCCATCACATAATCTGCCTCTGTGAGCACGGCCACGGCCTCTGAGCCGCACTTCCCCGCGCCTCAAACCTAGTCCGCTACCACCTCGACACCTGCCCACCTCCCCGCCTCTCCAGGTCGGTCCACAGCAAACACACCCCACAACGAGCCCGTCGCCTGCCGGGCCCAACCCCCAACCGCTCCCCCAAACACGTGGCAACTTTGCAAACATGTTGCCCATGCCTTGAGCGGTCGCAGTAGGAGGGCGCGCGCGGGCCGCTGGCAAAGCATGACGCGTGTCGTGACGAGGAGCACGCGTCACGACATCCATGGGTACCGGTACACCCACCCCCTCACCTCCTGCCGCAGCGAGTCCGCCAGGTCCACGGCGCCCAGCACCGCCAACTCCAACCGCCACAGCCACAGCCGCCGCTCGTCCTCCTCGTCCAGCCCCCCGCCGCCGGCGGCGCCCGAGGCTGCGGCGGCCGAGGAGGACGGCTCGTCCTGCCGGGTACCGGGGGCGTTGGAGGGAACAAAGGGGTTGCTGCAGCTGGCTTGCGGCCGGGTTGGGGCTGATTGGAAGTGGGCAGTGGCTGCAGCGAGCTCCCAGCGTCGCGCCAGGAAGCAGACCGCCGGCCCTGGCGAGCGCCCGGGGTCTGGATCGCGGCTCTCAAGGCCAGGGCCGGGCCCATCCTTCGCTGCTCCGCGATTGCCCGCACACGAGCACCGCCGGTCGGGGCAGGGCCGGCGCCGCAGCCCCACCTCACGCTCTGCCGCAGTTGCGGCCGCGCGCCGCGCCTCCAGCGACCCCAGCGCCGCGTTGAGCGCCTTTTCCCGCTTGAACTTCTCCACCTGCGGGCGCGCGGACGGATGTACCTCAGCCACGAGTATGGGTACGGCAGTTCCGTACGGGCCTGCGCGCATGGTGCGCTGCCGTACAGTCCGAAGAAGCGGCACCGGGCGCCGTACAGGGCTGCGGCGGGGCAGGCGTAAAGCGCGCGAGCCTCTCCTGGCGCGCGTCTTAGTGTGCCTGACTGCCGTACTTTTGGGCTCGGGTCGTGCATGTGGCTCCTTTTGGCCCCCTTGGGATAGCCGTACGGCAGTATGGCAGTACGGCAGCGGCAATGCGGCATGGGCCCTGGCGTGCGCCGTGTTGTGCCGCGTCGGTGTGAGCTCTACATGGCAAAGCAAGCCGCAAGCCGCGATATCTTGCCATCCGCTTCCCCTGGACCACTCCTTGGGGAGCTGCACATAGACTCCCATGCATATGCCAAGCCCTGCTCACTACACCACACTGTCGCACTGTCGTACGGTCTGACCTTAAAGGTGCGCTTGGCCCCCGGATCAACTGCGGCTCCGCTGGCAGCCGCGTCGACCGCCGAGCGGCCCAGCGGGCCGAGCACGTCGTACTGGTCGCACCTGCACGTGTATGGCAGGTGAGTGCGCAGGTGAGTACGGCAGGCGGTCACGGCATCATGAGCGCGGCCGATGCGGCTTGGCGAGGGGCGGAGCGGCATGTATGTGTGTGGGGTAGGGTTCAGGCAGCTATGCAAGGCAGGCAGGTAGCGGAGGGTGGGGGCGCTGCGCCCGGCGGCGGCAGGGCGTGCCTCCGTTAGCTGCAAGGGAGGCGGCATAAGGTGTGTACGCCAGAGCTGTCAACAGCAAGGCAACAAAGGAGGACGGAGGCGCCGCTTGCAGGGCGGTGGCACGCATGGCTGGCAGCGCCAGCCGGCCTGCGCGGCCGGGCCAGCGAGATTCTAGCGCTCCTGTGCAGAGTATGCACGCTGTTGGCCCAGGGCGTTGGAAAGACACATGTCAAGAATGCGCGCGTCAGAGTCGCTGAACAAAGACCCTCACCGGTGCAGGAAAGCGCCGAGTGCTGGCAGGGCACGGTTGACGGATGCGAGCCGGGCAGCGGAGGCGCTCTCGCCGGCGCCTGTCCGCACGGGCGCCGCCGCAAGCAGGCTCCCCAGGTAGTAAGGCACGAGCAGGTACTTAATGTCGGCTGTGGCGAGATCGTCGGCGTCCTCGTTGGAGCTAAAGATGCCCCCGGCGTCGACAGCCAGCTGCGTCTGGGTCAACAGCGCGGTGGCCGCAGATAACAGATCTGCGTCCTTAGACGCAAGAAGCTCGCTTTGCCGCGTGTGGACAGCATGGCAGCGATTATAGAGCACACCAAGCGGCGCGGGAGCATCCGGCGTCCCGCAAGGGTCGCTCGTTAGAAGCGTGCGAAGTTCGTCCATACTGAGTATCGCGAGCAAGGTGCGCCCTTCAGGGCAAGAAGAGGGGCAACGCTGTCCGTGGATGGCTGGTGAAGTTGGGCCGCCAAAACACCCTAGCTCACGATGCAGTGCATGTTCCTAAGCTTAGTTTGTCCCTGTGTTTCCCCCACCTGTGGGCTACAGTGACGCTCGGCCGCATGCACATGGGGCATGCACGCGGGAAAACCCCGGTGCCCGTCGCTTATGCGTTGCGGCTTCGTATCCGGAACACCTTACAAGAGTATCGCCGTGCACTTTGACCCAAAACAAGCTGCTATACCTGACGAGGCGGTTGCGCTCAGCGCTGACCACGACCGAGCGAAGCCCAGGCCGCGCTCGGCGCGCCCTTACGGAGCAACGTTAGCATCATAGTTCAGTGCGTTTGGCTGAGCGCTGAGGCTTCGCCAGGACTCGGCGTGCTTTGTGCGCGACGACTTCCACAAAGACCTTGCCGAGCAGGTGCGTACATCTGGTATGGTTATAGACTTCTGCTGAGAGAAGTCGCTGGCCACGTCGTGCAACCCCAACGGGGGCAGGCAACCCCGATGGCGCCTTCCACGCCTCGCAGACCTGAGGCGCGACACCGCGGCCCAACGTTGCACAGCAACCTTCAGCACCACACATGGGCGATCCGCGCTGGAGCTGGCATACGCTAGGCGACAAGGTCGCCCGCTTCAAGAGCCACTAAGGGGCGCCCGAGCCCACGGGCGTGGGCAGCCCTATGGACGGCATACCGCCTCCAAACCCCAGCATGCCCCCCGGCAACATGTTCAGCCCGGGGTCAAGAAGCGCTCCCCTCGGCCCTGAAGCGGCCGACGCCGAGCAGCCGCCCGCCGACGCAGCGGCGCGCGCCCACAGCGGCTCGGGGGGGTCCCACGCCGCCGCCGGCCCTGGGCCGTCGGGCGCGCACCCGACGTGCAGCCACGGCCACAGCCACGGCCACAGCCGCGGTCGGCCACCGTGTAGCGCGGCGCAGGCAGCCTCCGTGGCGGCGACCTCGGGTGCCGCGGCGGGTGTCGGCATGGATTTCGACGAGGAGGCCCGCCGGACCGTGCAGTACCCGCACCAGGCGGCCCGCCAGAGGCAGCTGCTGGCGACGTTCCACTTTCTGCCGCACCTGGAAGCGCACGTGGAGCCGCCGCTGTACGCGCACGTAGGTCTGGCGCGCGGGCTGCGGCGCGGGTCAGTGTGTGGGTCGGTCAGGGCAGCTGGTGGCCGTGACGCGACATGGCGCGGTGCGGAAATGTGGCGTGGGCGCCGCGTCGCGTGTGCGCTGCGCGTGCATAAAGGCGGGTGCAAGGTGTTGTGTTGCCCTGTTTATGTGTGTGGTGGCTGTGCGTTCCTTCCCAGCGGCACCCGCGCACGTGCGGGTCCCGTGTCCGTTCTTATTCCGCTCCTCATCGTGCTCTCACCGCGATCATGTGTCCTCACGCGAACTTCCGCTCCCGCCTTCTTGCGCCTGGCCCCGCAGCGGATGAACATGGAGGACATGGACGACGATGGCGCCAACGGCGATCCGGTGAGGACCGAGCGGCCAGTCGGCGCGGCAGCAACCAGTGCTGGCGCTGGCACGGCCGAAGGCGTCCTCCAGGCAGCCGTTGTATCTGACTCGATGAATAGCATCAAGACAGGATACGATGGTTGCCCCCGTTGGTGCAGCATGCGCGACCAGTGAACCTGCAGCCCTAGCTGTGGTGGTGTCCCCATGTCGCGCAAATAGATGTCGCCCGGAACACTGCCCACCCGAACGGTCTGGAGGGAAGGCGCAGCGCCAGCGCCGTCGCTGAACCAGCGCACAGTCCCTTGTCTCCCGCCCGCCGCGCGAGGCACGTCCACCCACCAACATCTCTCGTGCACCCGCGGCCCTGGCATCCTCCGTGCGCCGCAGGCCTGGGAGTGCGACCGCAGCATGTTCAGCCCGTACATAGACCGTACGGCAATGGTGGTACGGCAGGAGACGCCGGTGCTCAAGCTCAAGGTGCAGGTGCGGCCAACGGTTCGGCGCCTCGCAGCCCGTACACGATCCCGTACCGCTTCCCGTCTGCCTGCTGTCGTTGGCCCGTCGGCCACATGCCGGGCCGCGGCTTCGCAGTCGCCCGGCACGCACGGCCCGTCAGGCGGCCGCTCGCTGCTGACTTTGCCGTACATTCCATGCACGCTTGCCGTACGCCGTGCAGGTGCTCTTCATGGTGCCGCACAGCGAGCGGCCGCAGGAGTGGCAGGTGGACTCCCTGCACACCACGGTGACGTACACCGAGTCGATCAAGGACGGCAGCGGTGAGGGCTCGGACGCATGCGAATCACGACAGTCAATCAGTCAGTCGCTTTCGAGCCGAAGCGTTGATGCTTCAGAAAAGTAACCACACAAAAGACGAGGGCTGCCTGACGCTGTGTTTCGCCGCTGCAGGCGTGCTGCTTGTAAAGCGATTCATCAAGGCAATGGGCGAGCGCCTGCGGCTGCGCGACGACGTGCTGATTTTCCCAACCGCCGTCAAGAACAGCGTGCAGGTGGGTGGGGTGCAGCGCTCGTGCCTTGCTCGGTTGAGTCGATAGCGTCTGTCGAGCCGAATCGGCCATTGTATTTGTAGCATCAAGAGCAGCATGCAGGCGGGGTGCCGGCCGGAGGCTGGGGTCCTGTGGACATCCACAAGAAGTTCGCATCGATTGTTTGGATGTGCATGTACCGCATGCAGCTGTAGCATTCATACATAGAAGCACAAGCACAATACACTGCCGCTCCCATCGCCGCCAACCAGCAGCACGCAGGCGAGGTGCTGGGGATGGGAGTGGATTGGATACGGGGTGCTTCGCTGCATGGGCTTGGCAAACACTGTGTCTAAACCCCGCGCGTCGGCTGCGAGTGCCGCTTCCGTCACGCCCTGTGCCTTGTGCCCGCTCTGCGCTTCTCCGCTTCGCTGGCTTCCTGACAGCATTGGGCCTGGGCTTCCGCTCAGAGCTTGTAGCCTGGTCCGTCACTCCCGCGGTACATCCCCTGCCCCGCCCTGCAGTTGGTAGTCCTGCCGGACGTCTGCCCCGAGTGCCTCTCGCCCATTGGCGACCGCAGTGAGTCACATCGGGGTAGCTCCGGAGGGCGGGCGCAGGCGGGCACGACGAGGCGAGCCAGGGCGGTTGGGCCACAGTGGAGCAGCGTGCCTATTTCGTCTCACCACAACCTCGCCTCCCGTTTCCGCTGCTGCTGTGCGCACGGCATCGAAACCCCTCGCCACATCTTCCTCGCCCTGCCCTCCGCCCAAGAGCGCGAACCAGTCCATGGGTCTCTGGCCACACGCGACGGGTGTGGTACTCTGTTTCGGCCCCATGAAGTTGAACGCCCCTTGCCTCTCGCCCCAGTGAATGACGCTCTGCTGTGCGACCGGTGCGAGGACGTGGTGGACCTCACATGCGCTGGGCTGCAGGAGTACCCGGAAGGTGCGCGTGTCGAGCGGCCAACGCGATGGGGGCAAACGCTGCGCTGCGCTGCGCCGTGCTGTGCTGTGCTGTGCCGCCATGCGCTGTGCGCTGGGCTGCGGCGTCGCGGGCTGCGGTGCCAACGACGGCCGGGCAAGCCAGGAGCGGCGTGGCCGCGCAGCCCTCGTGTCTTGGTTGACAGGCTTGTGGCCTGTTTACGGTATCGACCCGGACCTACGACGTGCCGATGGAAGCATTGTAGCACACGAGGGCTGTGGCTGAGAGCCCGGCCCCTGTATGCCCTCCAGGCGACGAGCCGTACTTCTGTCGCCATTGCGTGTTGGGCCTCGCGGTCGAGCCCCAGCAAACCGCCACCGCCACCGCCACGGACGCGTGCCACGACGGCGCCGCCGCCGCCGCCGGCTGCGGCGGGGGCGGCGGCCAGGAGGCGGAGACTAGGCCGATGCCGCCGCCGCAGGGCGCGGGGGCGGCGGCGGCAGCCGCGGCGGCGGCGGCGACCGCGGCCGCGGCCGCGGCCATTGCGGCCGCGGCGCCGCCGCTGCCAGCGGAGGGGCAGGCGCCGGAGCCTGCGCCGGGCGTGGGTGCGGCTCCGCAGCTGGCGGAGGAGGTGCCCGGCGTGGCTCCGGAGCTCACCGAGGCGGACGCGGACGCAGACGCGGAGGCAACGGAACCGATAGTGGATGCGGCGTTGCAGGGTGAGCGGCTGCGGGGTGGAGGGCCAGGGCTGGTAGGGGTTGGGATAACGTAAAGTTTGGGCTTGGGGCTGGGACACCATGCGAGGCAGCGGGCGGTCCGGCTGGTGTGCATCCGTCCCATTGCCACGGCCGGACAACTCTGCGCCAACAACCGCCCATTGCCCTGCCGCCACCAACAGCCGCGCTGCCGGGCCCGGATGCTGCTGCCGACGACGCGGCGGCCACCGCGGGTGCGCTGCCGCTGGCGGACGGGGCGGGGACCGTCGCGGGCCCGGCCGCCGCGCCGCTGGTGCTGCCTGTTGGGGCGCCGCTGATGGTGGTATCGGTTCCTGAGGCCGTGCCGCCGCCGCCACCGCCGTCGCCACCGCCGATGCCGGCGTCGGCGCAGGTGCTGATGCCCATGGCGATGCCGATGATAGCGGCGCCGCAGCCGTCGTCGCTGCCGATGCCGGGGGCACCAACGCTGACGATGCCGATTCCAGCGGCGCAGCCGACATCCCTGCTGCTGCCGATCCCGGCGGCGCAGCCGGCAGCGGAGTTGGAGGCGGTCCCGGGCTCACCGGAGGCCATGGCGTCTCTGGGGTTGGCATCCTCCATCGAGGCTGGGCCATCGATCGAGGGCATCAGCCCGAATGGCACCGCCGCCGCCGCGACGGCGGCGACGGCAGCGGCGGCGGCAGCGACAGCGACAGCTGGACCGCCGCTGGGCGCCAGCGAGGAGGTGCACGGACCTGGGGAGGACGGCGCCGACAGTCCGAACAACGCCGCCAAGGCCGCGGCGGCAGGCACTGACTCGGCGCCGCCGCCGCCGCCCCCGATGGGCGATGGCATGGAGGAGCCCAACGGCATGAGCCCGGTAATGGCGCCGGAGGGCGCAGCCCTGCCCAGCGGCGCCGTTGACTTGGAAGGCGCGGCGGCAGTGGCGGCGGCGCTGGCAGCGGAGGCGGCGAACGTAGCAAGGGCGGCGGAGGCGCAGACGGTGGCCGCCGCCCATGCCCTCGCACTGGCCTCTGCCGTGCTGGTCTCTGCCGTCGCGTCCCCGTGCGCGGCGTCGGCACCGCTGGCTGCCGACGCCGCTGATTCATTGCCGCTGGCACCGGAGGCTGGCGGCGCTGTTGGCGTGCTGCTGACGGCAGCGCCCGGCAGCGCCGTCGCGGCTGCTGCCGGTGACGCTGGCGTGCCGGTGCTTGACGGCGCCGCTGCGCCGCCGCCGCCGCTGGCCGCCATGGACCTTGCGCAGGATGCGGCGATACTGCCGTCGGCGTCCGTGCCGCCCGCCGCGCCGCCGCCGCCGCCGCCGCCGCCGCTGTCGGTGACGCCGACGGCGGCGTTTGACCTGCCCGGCGGCGCCGCCCCAGACCTCAGCATCCGGCCGCTCGTGACGGTGGACATGGCTCCAGCGGCGGCGCCGCCGCCGCTGCCACCGCAGCTGCCGCCGCTGGTGCCCCTGTCGGCGGCGGCTAGCGGCGCTGCGGTGCCGCTGTCAAACGGCCCCGTCAGCCTCATGGTTGAGGTCACGGCCGGCGAGGACTCCTCGCGCGCACCGCCGCCGCCGCCGCCAGCGATGGCCCCGGCCATGCCCTTGATCCAGGAGTACGCGAACCTCTCCACGAACGCCGTCCTGGAGGCAGCCGTCGCCATGGTGCCGCCGCCGCCACGGCCGCCGTCGACGGCGCTGCCAGCGCCGACGGCGCCACCGCCGCCGACGGGGCCGGCGGCGGCGCTGCCGTACCCGCCGCTGACGGCGACGCCGGTGGAACTCTTCCGTCGGGCCGACGGCCTGAGCCCCATGATTCCAGTCAGCGACCTGCACCCGGTGCACCCGGCGGCGCACCCGGCGGCGCCGCCGCCGTCGCTGCCACCGCTGCACGCAGCGCCGCCGCGGCCGGGCGGCTCCGGCTGGCCGGTTTGGGCCGCGGGTGCCGCCTCACCCGGCGGCATGCTGCCGCGCCCGGCGGGCACGCTGCCCTTCCCGCCGGCGAGTGCGCCGGTGCGGCCGCCGCCGGGCCGGCCGCACGGTGGGGAGTTGGAGGCGGGCCAAGAGCCGGGCATGGCCGCTGCCAGCGAGGAGGAGGAGGACGACACGGATAGCGACGGTCTGGGCGAGGACGCGGCCCGCTCCAGTGACGAGGATTACAGCGAGAGCGAGGAGGCCACGGGCCGCGGCCGGGGCCGCGGCCGCGGCCGCGGCCGCGGCCGAAGCGTCCGGGGTCGCAGCGTCCGGGGCCGCGGCGGCCGCGGCCGCGGCCGCAGCGGCGGTGCTGCCTATGACGACGAGGACAGCGGCCCCGGCGAGGAAGCTTACTCCGACGCCAGCAGCGGCCGGGGGCGCGGCAGAGGCCGCGGCCGCGGGCGCGGCCGCCGCGGCCGCCCGCCAGGCTCGGCCGCCGGAGCGGCGTACGGCGGCCAGCCGCTGCTGCTGCCGGGCGACTCGCCGACGGGCCTGGGCGGCCGGGGCGCGAGCACGCTGCACCGCTTCGCGCACCTCGCGGGCCCCAACAGGGAGGCGCGCGCCCAGCTGCAGCAGCAGCTGGCGGCGCCGCCGCGCATGCTGCTGCCGGCGGCGGGGCCGCCGCCCGCTGCCGACGGCAGCGGCGATTCCGCCACCCCCGACACTGTGGACGCCGCCGCGGACATGGGCGGGAGCCCAGGCCGGGGTGTGGTCAGCGGGTCGCAGTCGCCGACGGCGCACCCGGGCGGTCCAGGCCGCATCCGGATCCGGCTGCCGCCGCCGGGATCCGTGTCGCCGGCGGCGGCAGTGACGGACGCGGCGCCGGCAGCACCGCCGCCGCAGGCGTCGCCGCCGGCGGAGGCGGCGCCAGCTGGAGTGGCCCCGGCGCCTGACGCCGGCGTGGCCACGGAGGCGGCTGTGGCGGCGGAGGCCACCGCGGATAGCCTCGCGGCGGCGCTGCCATCGGCAGCTGCGGCGGCTGAGCCGATTGACGGCGTTCCGTCCCCAGCGGAGGCGCCGGCTGCGCTTGCTGCCGACGGCGCCGCGCCGACGGCGCCAACGGCCACAGGCACTGCGGCGGCTGCCTTGGGCGTTGTGCCGACGGCCGCCGGCATCGTGCCCACGGCGCTGGCGGCCACAGGCCTTCCGCCAACCGCGCTGCCGGATGCTGGCATGGTGACGTCGGCGCCGACGGCCGCAAGCGGCGGCAGCGTAGACACCACTGCCGCCGTCGCTTTCGCCGCGCCCCTGCCGGCGGAGGCCTCCGCTACCGTTGCGCAGGCGCCTTCCGCTCCCGCCCAAGAGCCTTCGCCATCCCAGCCACCGCCGCCACCACTGCCGCCGCCAACTGCCGCGTCGCCTGTCTTCCAGCCGCCGGCTGCCGCGCCGGATGTCCCGTCGCCACCGCCGCCGCCGCCGCGGGAAGCCGCGCCGGATGTCCCGCCGCCGCCGCCGCCGCCGCCAGAAGCCGAGCCGGATGTCCCGCCGCCGCCGCCGGAAGCCGAGCCGGATGTCCCGCCGCCGCCGCCGGAAGCTGCGCCGGATGTCCCGTCGCCGCCGCCGCCGGAAGCCGAGCCGGATGTCCCGCCGCAGCCGCCGCCACCACCGCCGCCGCCGCGGGAAGCCGCCGCGTCCGATGTCCCTCCACCGCCGCCGCCGCCGGAAGCCGCCGCTTCGGTTGCCCCGCCGCCGCCTTCAGCAGCTGCGACGGCTGCCCCGCCGCCGCCGCCGCCCGCCGCCGCCGCCACGTCTCTCCCGCCGCCGCCGCCGGAGCCGCCTGCCCAGGCCGCTGCAACGGTAGCGGCTGCGGCTCAGCCCAGCGCACCCGGCCGGTCCCAACAGCAGCCAGGCAGCGCTGCTGAAGCTCCCGGCCATGTCACAGCCGCCGCCGAAATCCCCGCCCCTGCTGAGGCTGGGGCTCACAGTGCTCAGCCATCCGGCGCCGCGCCCTCGAGTGCTCCGTCTGCCAGCGGCGCCGCGCCGGCGGCGGAAGTTGCAGCCGAGGCTGGCGGTCGTGGCGGCGGCGCGGACAGCGGAGCCGCGCCGTCGGCCGAGGACGGCGCCGCGCCCGCGGCCAAGCGCCGCCGCCTGGCGTCTGGCGGTGTTACCGTGGCGACGGCGGCGGCCAAGGCCGCGGAGGAGGAGAGCGAGGACGAAAGAGAGGAGGCCGAGGAGGGGAGCAGCGAGGACGAGAGCGGCTCGGAGGAGCAGAGCGAGGAGGGGGCGACCCCTTCCCCGTCGGCTCAGGAGGTGGCCGCCGGTGACGGCACCGCCAGCCATGACGAGGCCAGCTGCAGCGGCGACGCCAGCGGGAGCGGCAGCGGGAGCGACGCCGACGGTGACGCCGCCGCCGCCGACGAGCCGGCTGGCGGTGGACGAGGGCGCGGCCGGGGCCGAGGCCGCGGTCGGGGGCGAGGCCGAGGGCGAGGGCGCAGCGCAGGCGCCTCCGCCGTTGGTGACGGCGGCGCCGAGGGCGAGGCAGCGGCGGCAGCGGCGCCTGAGGGCGCGGCCTCGCCGAGTGGGCGCGGCCGAGGGAGAGGGCGAGGCCGAGGCCGGGGCCGGGGCCGCAGCGCCCCCGACGCCGAGGCCGGCGGCACCGCAGAGGCGGAGGCTGGGCCGGAGCCGGACAAGGTGGGCTCTGAGGGCGACGTGGAGGTGGAGGCGGAGAAGGCTTCACCTGGTGGCCGGGGCCGAGGTCGGGGCCGCGGGCGAGGACGAGGCCGCGGCAGGGGCCGCAGCGCCGCTGACGGCGACGGCGCAGCGGAGCTGGAGCGGGAGGAAAAGGAGGATGGGGCGGAGCCGGAGCCAGAAGAGGCGGCCGTCGGTGGCCGGGGCCGCGGCCGTGGTCGGGGCCGCGGCCGGGGCCGGGGCCGCAGCGCAGCCGCCATGGACGGCGCGGCGGAGCCAGGGCCGTCCCTGGACGACGCCGAGGCGGCAGCAGGGGAGGCAGGGAAGTCCCCTCCTGGTGGCCGGGGCCGAGGGCGGGGCCGCGGGCGAGGCCGGGGCCGCAGCGGCGAGAGCAGCCAAGGCCCCACCGAGGCGACATCACCTGGCGGCAGCAGCGGCCGCGGCCGTGGAAGGGGCCGAGCCAGTGGCGGCGGCGGCGACGGTGAGGGGCCTGTGGGCAGCGGCGGCACGCTCAGGTCTGCCCGGACTCAGGGTACGGCCGCCGACGGCAGCGAGGTCGCGTCGCCGCCGGGGCAGCGCAAGCGCCCTATTGACGTTGACGCCGCCGCTGCGGCGGCGGCCGGGTCGCCGTCGGCCGCGGACCGGACGGCTAAGCGGCAGCGGCAGGCCGCAGCAGTGACGCTGGGCGAGGGCTCGACCCAGGTAGGCTCCGGCGCCTCCAAGGGCTCCGGTGCGGCGCTGGCCGGCGGCGCCGCCGCGCCGTCGGTGGCGTCCGCCGACGGCGGCACCGGGCGGGAGCCGTCACGCCGTGTGGCGGCGGCTCGCGTCGCCGCCGCCGCCGCCGCCGCCGCTGAGGCAGCTGCTGCTGCGGCGGCGGCGACACCGTCGGTCTCGCGTTCCAGCAGCGACGACCCCGATGCTGACGTGGACGCCGCTGACGCCGACGACGATGTTGACATGCCAGCCTTAGACCTGGCCGCGCCGCTTGAGGACGGGGATGGGCTGGCGGCGCCCCCGACGCTGTCGGCAAGAAACGTTGTCGTCGGCTTGGATCTCTGTAAGATCCTCACAGCCGCCCGCAACAGCCCCGCCGGCTCTGGCCCACAGCTGCCGCCGCCGGCACCCCCGACGGCCGGCGACGGCGTCGCCGCCGCCAGCAGCGGTCGTCGCAGCAGCGGCCGCGCCTCGCAGCTGGCGGCGGCGGCGGCGGCAACGACGGCGACGGTGACGGTCACGGCTGCTAGCCCTGGCCGGGGCCGGGGTCGCGGCCGCGGCCGCGGCAGTCGGGGAGGCCGCACTGCCGTGGCGGCGGGCTGCGGCGACGCGGGCGGCGCCGGCCGGCGCGGCGGGCGGCCTGAGCGCAGCGCCAGCCGATCCTCCAGTAGCAGCGAGGACACTAGCAGCGAGGACGACGAGGAGGCCGACGGCGCGCCCATCGCCAAACGGCAGCGGAAGGTGCGTCCAGGCAGGGCCGGGCGTTGGGGCGTGCAGGCAGGGCGTGTCGTGACGCCAAACCTGGCATATGCCGGGGCTCAGCCTCTCTCAGTCAGCAGCCCTTGAACACATGCCGCCGACGGCTGCTCGGGCCCTCATGGCCCAACGGCGCCGCCGATGGAGCGGGCCGAGCCACCTTGTCGTATGCACCAAAGCTGGTGTTGACGTTACCGCCGCAACGCCACGGGGCCGGCAGCCGCGTCGCGCGCATCCTGCGGCTGCTCTCGTGTTGCCTTCCCCTGGCCGCCGTCGCGCTCTCGTGCTGGTTGCGCTGTGCTGCCTGTGGAGCACCTGCCAGCCATTCCTGGGGCTGCCCTTGCAGCTCACCAACGGCCCCAGCTTTCCTTTGCCCGGCACTGAACTTGCTGTGCACCGGACGCCCTATGGGGGCCCCCGCAGGACGCACCCGCCGGCCGCGCCGCCCTGCGCGCCGGCGGCCGCGCGCCGGCCGCGCCGCCGGCCGCCGAGCTCGCCGAGGCCTTCGCGCGGCTGTCGGAGGTCGCGGAGCTGAGGCAGAAGGTGGCGGAGCTGGCGCAGGCGCAGGCGCAGGCGCAGGCCCCGCCGGGGGCGCAGCAGGCCGCGGAGCTGGCGGAGCTGCGCGGATCGGCCGCCGAGGCTGCGGCGGCGGCGGCGGCGGCGCAGGCGGCAGCACAGGAGCAGGTGCGAGGGGCGCGGGGCTTGTGCTGTCCTGCAGCCGTAGGCGCAGCGACGTCCTTCTGGGGCGACGGTGCTTTTGCTCATCGTGACGTCCAGTGCCGCGCTCGGAGCCCAGTCCCTGCCATGGGGAGTCGCACCAGGGGCCGCGCGGCTTGCATTGCAGCAAGGCCACCCTCCATCCGTGCCGCCTCGCTTTGATGCACACCCTCTCCCGCAGGCGCGCGAGCTGGCGGCCCTGCGCGAGCAGCTGACGGGAGCCCAGCAGCAGGCGGCAGGCGCCGCCGAGCTGCACACGCGGCTGCAGGCCGCCGAGCAGGCGGCAGCGGAGCAGGCCGCGGCGCAGCAGGCGGCGGCGGCAGAGCTGGCGGCGCTGCGGGAGCAGGCGGCGGCGCTTGCGCCGCAGGTTGCGGCGCTGTCGGCGGGGCGGGCAGAGCTGCCGGAGACGGCGACGGCGGCGCTGCGCGCAGAGCTGGCGGAGACACGCGCCGCGGAGGCGGCGGAGCTGGCGGCGCTGCGAGGCCAGGTGGCGGAGCAGGCCGCGGCGGCGGCGGCGGCGGCGGCGGCGGCAGCGCGCGGCTCCGAGCTCGAGCCGGCCGTGGAGGCGCGGCTGGCGGCGCTGGAGGCTGCGTGCGAGCCGGCGGCGGCGGTGCCCGAGATGCGCGGCGAGCTGGCGGCGCTGGGCACGCAGCTTGCGGAGCTGGCGCCGCTGACGGCGCAGATCGCCGAGCTGACGGAGCGCCTTGCGGCGGCGCAAGCCGAGCTGGCGGCGACGCAGGCCGAGCTGGCGGCGGCGCGCGAGGCGGCGGCGGCCGCCGCCGTCGACGCCGCCACCACCAGTTCCCGCGTGGCGGAGCTTGAGCGCGCCGTGGCGGAGGCGCGCGACGGCGCAGCGGCGGCGCAGGCAAGTGCCGCCGACGCGCTTGGTCGCGCGAGCGCGGCTGAGGCGGCGGCCGAGGCGGTGGGCGGACAGCTGACGAAGGCGCAGTCGGACGCCGTGCGTGCACGCGGCGAGGCGGCGGAGGCCCTGCGGCGCGCGGGCCTGATAGAAACGGCGCTGTCGGCGGCGGAGCTGGAGGCGACGACGATGCATGAGAAGCGCGACGCGGAGGAGGCGCGGCTGGCGGAGGCGCTGGCGGCGGAGACGGGCGCGCGCGTGCTGCTGCAGGTACCGTAACTAGCGTTGCCAACCTCAGCATTTTACGGTCGATGCAACCTTACAACACAGGTCTGTTATGATTCTTGCTTGTCTTGTCCTGTGCACGTGCTGCTGCAGGTCGAGGTGACGAACAAGGCGCAGGAGCTGCAGGAGCTGCGCGAGTCGCAGCAGCAGGCGGCGCAGGAGGCGGCGGCGGCGCGGGAAACAGCGGCGGCGCAGGCGCAGGAGCTGGCGGCGGCGCGGGAAGTAGCGGCGGCGCAGGCGCAGGAGCTGGTGGCGGTGCGGGAGGCGGCGGCGGCTCAGGCGCAGGAGCTGGCGGCGGTGCGCACGGCGCTGCACGCGCAGGCGGCCGTGGCTGCGCAGCAGATCGAGGAGCTGCGGGCGACACAGCAGCGGCAGGCGCAAGCGGTGGCGCAGCAGCTGCAGGAGCTGTCGGCGCAGCGAGCCACCGGCGCAGGCGGCGCGGGCGGGGTGAGTGGCTGGGTCATCAGCACGCGCGTACGGGACATGCAGTAGCGAGCCCGAGGCAGGGGGTTGGGCTGGGGGGGAGGAAGGGAAGGCGGGACCCTGCGCGTTGCGCCCCGGCGGCGCGGCGGGAGGCGGCGTGTGCCGATGAATGGCCAGCCATGTGGGTCGATGTGGGTCGGGAGCTTTGTGCCCCTTTCCGGCCGAGCGGCCCTCCGCGTGCCGCAAGGCGGGCGGCATGGGCAAAGTGCGTTCGTTAATGGGCGCGTGTGTGGGCACCAGCCGACATGGCGTCACGAGGCACACTCCGCCCCACGGCTCATCGCTTCCTCTGCCATGATTGCCCGCCTGCCGCAGGCGGCGTTGGTTCCGACGCCCGGCGCTGCATCGGGCCAGACGCTACCGCCATCGAGCATCCGCCCCTACATTGAGCGCTTCCGGGAGCAGCAGCGGCGAATCAAGGCGGCGGACGCGGCTGGGCTTGGCATGGAGTCTGTGATACTGGCCGCGGGCGTCGGCATATTGGGGTTGGGCGCTGGGGGGCCCAGCGGCGGCGTGGGTGCTGGGTTTGCAGGTGCATTGTAGACGGTCTGTGCATGGGTATTATGTGCGTGAGGAGGTGCGGGCATGGCGGATGCGCCGAGGGATGATAGGGTTGAAGCACGGGTGGTGGGAGGCGACGGCGGTTGGTGTGCGGTGAAGGTTCCGCACCACGAAACTGCGCTTACAGCATGCGGTTGAACTGCTGGCGTGTCGAGCTGTCGCGTGTGAGCATGACTGGTGTCGCGAAGGCGAACTCGACTGGAAGTCGCGGTTTCGCGGTCTTGTCGCGAGAACGGGAATTCGCCTGATTCCCAGCCCGCTGTGCCGTCGCGTATAGAGCACATCACTTTGAAGCACCTCATCGACAACTCCAACTTGCGCAGTCCACCTCCCTCCCACAAGCGGCCCCCTCGCAACAGTGTTTGCTTGCCATCGGCAGCAGCGCCGTCTCCGTTGTTGAAGTCGCTGCACAATACATGTCGCTAGCCACAGCTTCGCGTGTAGATGTGGGCGTGCGGTCTGACGCGAAGGCCGGACCGCCGCAGCTGCCTCCTGCTGGCGCTCGGACGCTGAGCACTTCATCGGCAGCTGGCGTAAATGTCCCGGCTCGCGACAGTCTCACGGCTGGCTCGCAAACGGATCAACAAGGGGAGCACCGCCGCACCGGCAGCAATCCGCCAGCGCAAGAGCTGTTGCTTCAGGAGATAGACCTGCAGCGACCAGCCTCTCCGGCGCCGACCGCCAAGGCCGATGCACCAGCGGTCGTGGTTCTTGATGCCTGCCCCTCCTTCGCGGAGCAGTCTGGCCGTAAGCCAATGTGGTGAGCGCGACTCGAACTAGCAGCTGGCTAAGCCAAGAAACGGATGAAGGGGGGGAGGTAGGGCGCACACGTCATATGCGTGCCCGTGCTCCACCCGGCCCCTTCAAAGTATTCTCGTGTCTACATCCAATCCCAGCGTGATCCACGCAGCGCAGCTCCTTGGCAACAACTGACACCCGCGCTGCCCTCGCGCTCCTCGCTTTCCCCAGGTTTGACCGGCACAACACCTTCAGGCACGTCGTCGGCAGCACTCCCGAGGAGGACGAGGCCGCCGCGGAGCCCGAGCTGCCGGCCGCCGGCGCGCCCGACACCGCAGGCCACGCCCGCTGCCCCTACTTCCCCAGCTGGACCATCGCGCACAGCCAGATCTGGCTGATGGCGGAGGCCGCGCTGCTAGAGGCCAGCGCCGCCGCGTCCTCAGCTGCCGCCAGCGCCGTGCTGCCGCCGCTGCCCGAGGACACGCCCGCGCCCGTCGCCTCGCCCACGGCGGCTGCACACTTCGCCACGCCCTTTGCGCGCCACCTCGCTCAGGTGCGTGTGGCCCCGACCCACATCCGCAGCTGTGACAGCACCTCACCGCTACATTGTTATCCTGACCCACATCCGCGGCCGCGTGGGTCCGACCCACATGCGTCCGACCCACATGCGTGCGACCCGCACCGCGTTACACTTGCAGAGCGGCAGGCCGCTTACATCGCACCCAAACCGCTCAAGCTCACACGCAACCCAACGCTACGTCTCTCTCCCCCTTCGCCGCCCGCCCCGCGGTGCCCATAGGAGACCGCTGCCGCCGCCGTCCTCTCCGGCTCGCCGCACGCGCCGCTGCCGCCGCCAACGCTACCGCTGCAGCCGTCGCGCAGCCTGGCGCGCGTCGCGCCGCCGCAGCCGCGTGGCCTGGGCTCTCTGCAGCTGCCGCTGGTGCCGACGCTCTCATTCAACGCAGCACGCGCCGCGCACCTTGGCTTCGGCGCCTCCATGAAGCGTCGCAGCGACAGCGCGGCCGCGGGCGGTGGCGACGTCGCGGCCCCGCTAGACGCAGCGACGCGCGAGCGTGTGCGCGCCAAGCAGCATCACGTGGCGTTTGCAGCGGGCACCGCCGCGGCACCGCTTTCGCTCGGTGCGTTGGATCGCTTGGGTTCAATTTCAGATGGGGCAACAGCAGAATGGGGCAGCCACGTTGGGCTGAAGGTTGCGACGTGAGGCGGCCAAGGGCAGACCTGCCTTCCCCACGCTTGGCTTCCCCACGTCGGCATATGGCGCGCCTGGCTTGGCTTTCCGTGCCGGATTGAAGCCTCGCTCCCGCAACCGTTGCATGCGGCTTCTAGGAGTCCCTGCGCTGCCGACGCTCAGTTGCCCTCGCTCGCGATCGGACCCTTGACCCTTGACTCTGGAACCCCTGCGTCCCATGCCCTGCTCGGAACGCAGCCGCTGCGAGTACGGCCGTCAAGGCGGTGGCCGCAGGCCTGGCGGCCGCCACGCAGGTGGGCGTGGCTGCGGGCGGCATGGCGGCGGGCGGCGCGCTGGCGGCGGCCACGGGGGTGGGCAGCCACGTCATCTACGCCGCCGGTGATCTGGCGCTTAACAAACTCCAGGTGGGCAGCGTGCAGAGCGGGGGGGAGGCAGTGCGTGCGACGACAGGGCGCAAGGGCCTTGTTGCCGCGGCGCAAACCGTCGCACGGCGGTACAGGCCACCCATCCAGTGGCCGGCCTGCGGTCCGGACGCCAGCGCAACGCCGCCCTACCCCTGCCCTTGGCCCTGCCCCTGCCGCTCTCCCGTCTGCTTACTACGCAACACCAGTTTGTTTATTACTGCGTACGTCTCCCCTGCGCCGCACCCTCAGGGCACGGTGGTGAAGAAGACCTCCCACGCCGTGGCCGAGGCGGTGCTGGGCCCCGCGGCCTCGCTGACGCTGCGCGAGACGCTGCGCGAGCGGCTGCGCGCCACCGTGGCGGGCGCGAGCGTGATGTGGTTCCTCATGCACTTCCCCCAGGTGCGCCTCGCAATATGCCTGCGAAGTCGTGTGGCCACCGTTCGAGCCGGGCGCAAAGCACAGGCTGCGGTTGCCTGTGCACGCTGATTGCGCGCCATTTGATGGACAGTACAAATGAGATGAGGACGGTCCTCGCTGCACTTTGCTCGCAGGACTCGGTAGCGCACATTGACTTCACAAACGACTTCGAGCACTGTGAGGCCCGGGCACATGGAGGGCGGCGCGGGGCGGGTTGAGGCACGACACGAGCGGGCAAGGGAGCCAAGGGCGTGGTCGGTCTCCCTGTTTTCACCGCCTGCTGCCACTGTCCGCGCTGCCGTGCCCTTTTTCACCCCTGCCCGCCGCTCCATCCCTGCTGCTCACCTCCTCAGCGGCCAAGCTTGTCCTGGACCTGGCCACCTCGGGCCCCAGCGTCTTCAACAACTGCCGCGAGCTGGTCCAGGTCGGGCTGGCCATCACCATGCAGATAGCGGGCCGCGACTCGGGACGCGCCTGAGCGTACGCCGCAAGGCGGCTGGCCCACGACTCGCGACGCGCCTGAGCCACACGACTCGAAGCACGCGCTCGGCCGCATCTGAGGTCGCATCTGAGCTGGTCCGGGCTGGCGGCTCCTGAACGTGTCCAGACAAAGGCTGAGGAAAGCCTGCGGACAGGAGGCTCGGGCGAGGTGTGAGCAGGCTTGGGTTCTTCGTGGTTTGGGGCTTGGGCTCCGGAGCCGGATCGGCATTCAGGGGCCCGCACGGATAACGGATCGGACGTGGCTTCGTACGCGGAGAGATTGTTTGCAGTGCAGAGCGCGGTTTTGGCACGGAGACTGAGTCACGTATGATGAACGTGGCAGCAGCACACCGGACAGCGGCAGGGTGTCTCGCGTGAGGGGTACGCGATTTGCTACGTGATCATCCTTGCGCAGGCGGTGGGCATGCAGTACACTGCGCAGCTTGAGGCCAGTGTGTGAAAATAGACATGCAATGTGATTGTCCACCGAGGAGGCTGCCGTTGTGGGACTGGCTTGTGTCGGGGTGTGGGGTCAGGGCGATTGCCTTGGTCCGGCTGCGCGGCCTGCTGGTAGTTGCGCTGCCTTTTGGTGTGCACCTGTGCGGAGGCGCTCATGCATACCGCTGTTGTTTTGCGCGTCAGGTGCGACTCTAGGTTTTTGTGTGGCGGCGCGGGCCATCGCTTGCCGGCGGACCTGCTGGCCCTTGTGTGAACAAAGCGCACAGCGGCGAGGTGTGTGTGGGCGGGGCGCCGACGCGCGCCATGACCGCCAGCCCTGAGAGAATTCGACTCGCTGTTTAGCATACCTGTACCTTTTTTGCTGGGCGGACGGTGAGGCGGCGGTGAGGCGCCCGCCCGGCACCTCAGCAGTGCCCGCAGCGTCTGTGTGTCTGCGAGTGGGCCTCTGCTTTTGGCGGTCGGTGCCCAGATCCAAGTGTACGGAGAAGAAGAAACGGGGCGTGTGCTTGGTGGAGGGAAAGTGTAGCGGAGAGCGGCTCGGCCGCCGGGCAGTGAATGCTGGGACGCTGCGGCGGCAGTGCGCACGATGCCCGGCCTGGGCTTGCACGGGAGAGATGCACGGGAGGGTTGTCATGTCAGGAGGTGCCTCTGGTTCAGACGTGCAAGCCTGATGAGAAAGGGCTTGTAATCGCTAATCGCTAATACAAAGATGCAAGCACGACGTTGGCTCGCCCCCGTTGGGACGCGAGGCGTACCGGTCGGGACCTTGAACAAGGACGATGACGTAATAGAACAAGGACGACGAGTTAGAATGTCTGGAGCCGCAACACGTCAGAGACCTCACACAACAGAGTGCATATGCCGCAAAGGTTATGCTTCTGTGTGTGCGTTGCAGACTTTCAACAAAGGCGACGGAATAGAATGTATGGAACCGCAATCGTACGCATCGTCAAAGACCGCATTCCAGACAGGCAATGAACATAGCCCACTCGTGCCTCATACATTGCACGCAGTGCACTAGCCGCAAAGACGTTCACATCGTGCTCCTGTGTCTGCGTTGCAGACACGGCAACGTGTCTTTTGACACGATAACGTGTCTTTAGACACGATCCAACCGCTATCCAACTGGTCGCTCTTGGTCGCTCTTGCTCGTTTCGTCGCGTTTGGTCGCGTGGCGGCTGCGTTGCCGTCCGTGTCGAGCCTTGTCGAGTTTTCCACGCGGTTTCGGCCGCGCCTAGAATTGGCGCGCAACACTTCGGAGCTGGACGCAGTGCTCGCTCAGCAAGGACTCCGTTGTCTGCAAGTACCCTTCACGGTCGGTGATCGTCTCTTCGATGCGTTTAGTTTCTTAGGCCGCGAACGCGTACAGCAGCATGTGTCAGCGGCTAGTCTACGTTCGCGCGCTGCAGCTGCGTTCGCGCATTACTTTGAAAGGTTTGCGGCTGAAATGCAGCGCCGCGGCCTGAGCGACGTCTCCTTTGGGGGCCTTTAGAGACGAGCCACTAGAAGCGCAGATTCGCGAAGGCGACGCTGCTATGGCTGATGCCATACCACGTGTTTCTGTATGATAGCGTTCCACGCACTGGCACTGCATAACCCGTACATAACGACCTCTAGCTGAATTTCCGATCAGGCGCCCATGCACGCACAATCGCACAATATTTATGGGGCGAGCCATCGCGCTGCGTTACGTGCAACACAGAGCAATACCATTCCGCACATCATGACAAGAGCCCCAATGATCGCTTGTTACACCTAGCGACGGAACGAGCAGGTTGCGACGGAGTGCGACATGCGCAATATGCGACTCCTGCGCCAAGCAGATCGTGTAACAAGCTGGACGGTGAATCATATCATTGCAGGCTCCCTGCTCATCAGCTGCTGGGGCCCATTTATATGGGTTGCAGCTCAACTGGGCGACGCGGCCACGCGCACGCGA
>BDDC01000247.1:6340-25972 GCA_001662425.1 Chlamydomonas sphaeroides | reverse complement strand
TCCACCGCCGCCAGGGCCACTGGGGCCGGCGAAGGGCCGCCCGACGCGCGCGCGAACAGCGCCGCGTGGCAGGGCGCGCCCAGGGGCGCCTTCCCTGCGCGCTTAAGCGCAGTCGTGGGCGCAGCCAGGAGGGCGCAGCGGGGGTGGACCCAGCCATGAGGCCTCCTGGGCCCAGCAGCACGCCTCAATACCCACTGACAACATTTGAGCGGAAGTATCCATGCGAAGCTGACCTATCCGCTTGGCGCTGGGCTAGGCAACGCGCCAACGCCCGCAGCGTCAATCGCCGGCTGTCAGCACGAGTTCGAACTGTTCAACCAAAACTTCAGCTGCAAGCCTTGTTCGAGCCATACGCTTGTACATTTGTATACTAGTTACACCTGGACAACGTTGCGCCATGTTTGGCGCTTGCAACTATTGACCCAGCGCACGCAGCAGCCTATGACCGGGAAGACGCGTTTAGCGACTGCATGATGCCTAGCGAACGTTGCTATGGAACAGGAGCTGGAGCCCTTTGCGACCACCCTCCCGCCTTGGCCCAATTTGCTCGACGAAGTGGACGGGGACGAGGACGACGAGGAATACAAAGTAGAGAGCGACGCAGATGCAGACGATAGCGACGGCGAGGATGATGAGGAGGCGGAGGAGCGGGATGCAGGCGTCCTCCACGAGGAGGGTGCGTCGCACCTGCGAGCGAGCACGAATGTGGCCGGGATAACGGCAAACGCAGCGGCATGATTCAGGGGCGGTCTGGACTACTGTCATACGTGGCGGGGAAAGCACGCAATTCTCCCCCTGCGCGCGCGCCCGGGGCTCGGGCACCAGCGGACCTTCTTGCTGGCTCCGAACTAGTAGCTGCGAAAGGTCTGGAGGGAGGCCCGGCGCCTCACGTCGCTCAAGCGCACGGGGCGCACGGGTCGCCCTTCTCCTGGGTTGGACCCGCACCCCCTCGCCAGCGTTGACGCGCCCCCTACTTGCTGCATCACAAGCCCAACGCGCGCGCCGCCCCCTGCAGCACAACGCCACCCACCGCTCCAACCTCCCATTGCCCAGTGGTGGTTGCGGCAGCAGCCAAAATCCGCGACGGACGGACACGCTTCCCCTCGCTGTCCCACCCTCTCCTTCCCCCGCCCAGTCACGCTGCACCTGCTCCGCGACCTGGGCGACGACGTGCTGGCCTCCCTGGAGGAGAAGGTCATGAGCGACAGCGAGTGCATGGAGAGTGACGCCGAGGACGAAGACGAGGTGCGCGCAGCAGCGGGCCCGACCCTAGCAGGGCCGCCTGACATCGGCCGGGCCTTGGCCTGGCTCGCGGCGGCACAGCAAGGAGGCCCACATATGCTGCGCCGACAATGCGTTCTCCGCTGCTCCGCAGGACGGTTACGACGCCGGCATGGCCTCGCAGCAGCAGCCCACGCCGGGCCTAGCCGCGGACGGCCACGGGCCCACGCCGCTCTCGCAGCGCCCCCTGCCGCGGGCGGTGACGAGGCTCCGCGGGGAACGGCAACGCACCGGCGGCACTCCGGGCGGAGCGCAGGCCCGCCGCAGCGCGGGGCCTGAGCTTTCGGCGCACACCGCCGCTGCGGCGGGGCCGTGGGGCGCGCACCCAGCCCCGGCCCTCGCCCACAACCCGCCCCAGCAGCAGCAGCACACGCCGCTGCCACAGGACAAGCCGCACCCCTGGCAGCACCTGCAGCCCGCGCCGGGCGGCGCCGCAGCCGCTGCTGCTGGCGGCGCGCCGCCGGCCGGTACGCAGCCGCCCCCGTCGGCCCCGCCGACCTTCCCGTCCACGCTTCCACACCCACAGCCCGACCTCTTTCTCTTCCAGCTGGACCGGGGACCAGAACCCCACCCACAGCCGCAGCCCGGCGAGCAAGGCACGCCCATGCTCGAGCTGGGGCCACCGGTGCCGCCGCTCGCTGGCGACGCCGGCGGCAGTGACGCCGGCGCGCTGGTGCTGCTGCCGGCGCCCTCGCCGGCGGCCGTGCCACCGTCCGGCGGCATCTGCCGCCGCACGCGCGCGCACGTGAACCTGCGGGACGTGGACATGGCTGACCTGGAGCAGCAGCTGCCGGAGCACGTCGACATGGAGGAGATCGAGGCGGCGGAGGCCGACGAGGAGTACATGCAGTTCCTCAAGGTGCGGCGGAGGCCGCGTGCATCCATACTTCTGCGACTGACGTTAGCGTGTAGCCATGCGAGGTGGCGGCGACTGCATGTGCGGTTCCTGCTGCGTGGGCGGGCGAGCGGGCGGGACGGCAGGCGTGTGCAAGAGGAGAGTGGCTACCCGCGTGGCCCTCGCTTCACAGTTCAGCGCCAAAATTGCAACCCCGCACCACGCGCACACGTGATTCCATGGACCGCTTTTTCGCTTGGCTCCGCCGCAGGGCCTGTTTGACGATGACGCGCCGCTGCTCGAGTACGGGTCCGACGAGGACCCGGATTTCGCCGCCGACCTGGAGCTGGACTTGGACGAGGAGAACCGCCGCGGCGGCGGCTGGATGCGGCTGCTCACCTCCCCGGGCGACGGCGACGCAGCCGGCACTGGCGCACGGGACAGCCCCGCGCGGCGCACGCGCGCTCGGGCTAGGCGGCGCGGCGACATCGCAGGCGGGTGCCGTCGCGTTGCAAAGCGGCGCGTGTTTGTTTGAGAATTACACAGTTCGCCACGGCGGGCAGCGCAGCGCGTGCTAGATGCATGTCAGCTAGCCAGCCGCGACGCCCTCCGCTTCTGTGGCCTTGCCTGGAGCCCTGCCTCTGGCCCTGCTATCCGCGGCTCTGCCTCGCCATTGCTCGCCCAAGCTCGACGCGCCGTGCCCCCTGTCCCCCTGTACTGTCCTGCCCTCTGCCGGCCTGTCCCTGCTCTCTGCTGCCCAGGGGGCTTTGGCCAGCGCGCGCACACTAAGCCCTTCACTGCACCCTTCTTTTCCTCCCAGAAGCCAACGCGCGCAAGCTGGCGGAGGAGCTTGACGACGCGGCGGGCGAGCCGGCGGAGCTGACCCCGGAGCAGCTGTCCATGCTGCACGCGCAGGTGCGCCGGCTGGGGACATGTCGGCGATAGGCCCTAATTAACAGCGCTGGCTCGGGCCCGCAGGGGCCAGCTGGCCTGGCCCTGCCGTGCCAGCCCGTCGCAAGCCATGCCATCGCACTGCGCCGCCGTGTGCGCCGCGCGTCCGGATTTCCTGTTGTGACCCAGTCAGAGGCCCTGCCGTGCGCAGCTGCTGTGTTGTATCGCCCTGCCGCCTCGCTGTTGTTGCCATCAAGCAGTGCGCCCAGCCCCTTTTGGCTCGACGCCCGTCCCACCCCTGCCCTCGTGCCCCCCAGTTGCACTGCCACGCGCAGCTGCTGGTGCAGTGCTACGGCGTGCTGAGCCGCGACCCGGACCCCGGCGCGCAGGAGCTGGGGGTAAAGGTGCGCCGTGGGCAGACTCGGACCGTACCTGTCATGTGATATGACGTGTGCATGACGTGTGCATGCCTGGTATGTTCTGCATGGGCCTTGCTACGGAGCGAGCGCTGTGCCGTCCTAGGATGGGGCATGCAGCACAGGGGAGCGACGCCCCGTAGCGCAACGCTGGTCTGCGGCCCGGTGCCCCTGGGCTCTGCCGAAGGCCGCCGAGATCACGGGGACCTCGCGGTGGCGCGTGCCGAGCCGTGCCCAACCCTGGCCCTGCTGCGCCCCACCCGCCCGGCCCCCTGCGCAGACGCTGATCCTGCTGCAGCAGCTGGAGGCCGCCCGCGACAGCCAGGCCGTCTGTCGCCAGGCCGCGGGGCTGGGGCCCTTCCTCCCGGAGCACCTCTGCCTGCCCGCGCCGCCGCAGAGCCTCGCGCTGCCTGGCTTTGTCACCGGCGGCGGCGGCACCGTCGCCGCAGAGCCCAACGGTAACGCCAGCTCTGGCGAGGCTGACGATGACGCAAACAGCGACGACGACCGCGCCCCCGCCGCCAATGACGCCGCCGCTACCGTTGCTACAACCAGCGCCGCCGCCACCAGTGCCGCCGCCGCGCCGGAGAAGACTGCCGCCATACCGCCGTACAAGGCGGCGGCGGTGGCCCGCAGCGCGGCATTGGGCACGGCGATCCGCATGTTCCGGCCGCCATGGTGGCCGGACCACAGCGGCCAGGTGGGGCGGCGGCTGGAGAGCAGTGCCTTGCGAATTGTTGGTCCGACAGGACGAAACGTGCGAAAGCCCGGCCCCGCGGTGCGGCAGCAAGGGGCCTCGTGTACATGGGACTCTCTTCCCGGATGCCTCTCCGATGCTTGCCTCTCCGGCCCCTCCCTGCCTCTCCCTCTCAATTGCACGCCTCCGCTCACGCTGCCGCACCTCCGACTCCCGCCCGCAGGTGTGGTCGGTGCTGGATGTGGTGCCGCTGAGGATGCTGCCGGAAGTAAGGGTGAGCACGGAGCGGGGGCTGCCGGGGTCTGGTACCAAGCGCAGGCGCCAAGCCCCAGGCTGCGGGAGGGCATGTGGTTGGGAGAGACAGGGTCGCCGGCGTTCCTTGGGCACGCACACGCTACCGCAATATGCGCAGTGTCTGTACGCAACCTGTCCGCATTCCCAGTCGCCCCCTTCGCCATCTACCGTACCGCATGTGCTGCCCCTGTGCTGTGCTGCCCCCAACCGCTACCGGTGCCCTGCGTTTCAGCCCTCTCCCTCTCTCCGCCCGTGGCAACTCTGTGCGTACCCCCTGTGCTGCCACCGCGGGGTCAACGCAGCTGGCGCTACCTTGCGCCGCCGCTTGCTCGCCCCTGTGCTGCCCTGCCATACACGCCGCCGCTGCCCACTCCTGCAGCTTGCGCTGGAGCTGCTGCCGCCGCCAGCCCGCAGCTGCCTGCGCGCAGTCGCCGCCGCGGCGGCGGCCGCCAAGCGGCCCCCCGCAGCACCGGCGGTCAAGGGCCGCAAGAAGCCGCGGCGGCGGCGCACCACGATGGACCCCCTGCAGGAGGCATTCAACTGGGCCGCGCCGGCGCTGTCGTGCCTGCAGGTGCGGCACCGGGGACCCGTCGTCTGTGCGCGGGGAAGGCCAGGGCTGGAGCCTGTGGGCCTGGGGCCGCGGAGCTGCGGGTTGTTAGAGAGAGGGCGCCGTGCAGCAGGGGCCCAGCGCCGCGGCGTAGCGCGGCCTGGGGGCCTGCTGCGTGCCCGTAACCCCTGCAGTCCTGCACAACTGCATCGGCCAATCCCCCGTTGTGCCGCAGGGCCACCTCGCGGTCGCCCTCACGTACCAGCCCAGCGCCTCGTTCATGCCGCCGTCGTACTGGACGGTTGGCGAGGACGAGCTGATGGCGTACGGCATTGTGCGGTACAACAGCAACTGGCGGCTGATCTCGGAGCGGCTGCTGCCGAACCGCAACTGGGTGCAGATCTCGAACCGCAACAAGAACGCCAACGCGCGAGGACGAGTGGTGGACCCCGTACTGGCGGCCCGTGGGTCGGTTCCTGGCGGCAGCGGCGCGGCAGCGGCGCGTGGCGCGGCAACGGACGGGCTCGTCCCCATGCCGTGGCCCGAGGCGGCGCAGGGCATGCAGCTGGCGGCGCTCGCGGCCCCGCCAGAAGCGGATGAGGCAGCGCCGCTTGCGCTGACAGCCCCACCCCTTGCATTGCCGGCACCGCCACTGGCGCTGCCGGCGCCGCCCCTTGCGGCTGCCAACAGCGCGGCCGTGGCCAGGGACGTCGAAAGCGGCACAACGTCAGGCTGGGGCCATGCAGTTGGAGCGATCGCAGCGTCGCCGCAACCGCCAGCTGCTGCGGCGCCGCCGCTGGTCAAGCACGCCGCCCCTCCGGCAGCACCCACGCTGCCGTTCGCCACCTCACTGGCCGACGCCGCTGCAGCGGCCCTGGGCGCCGCGCCTGCGCCGCCCTCCGCGGCGGCGGCGGCGGGGGACGCTGCTACAGAGGGTGCGGCGGCTGAGTCGAGTGCTGCTGCGGCGATTTGTGCTGCAGCGGCGGCAAGCGCCGCAGCTGCGGTGGCGCAACCGTTGCCGCCTGCTGCCGGCGGCGTCCCTCCGCCAAACGTCACCGCGATCGCCAACGCGGCCCGGGCCATGGGCCTCCCGCCAGAGGTGGCCGCCGCCCACATCCTGGCGGCCCAGGCCAAGGTGCATGCCCAGGTGCAGGCGAGGCTCGGCGGTGCGCCGCTACCGCCGCCTCCGCCTCCGCCAGCTGCACCAGCCGCGGCGCCGCCAGCGCAGGTGCCGATCGCCCTGGCGCTGCAGCTGGTGACGCAGCTGCAGAAGGCCGGCGGCGGCGGCACTGCCGGGCTGGCGGCGCGCGCCATTGCCGCGCGGCTGCAGGACCCCGCGACGGCGCCGGCGGCGGTGGCGGCGCTGCAGCGGGCGCAAGACATGGGCGCGCAGCGCCAGGCGCAGGAGGAGGCTTTCGGCGGGCAGGCCAGCGACGGCGGCGAGGCGCGGCCGGTGCCGACGGTCTTCGAGGTGGCTGTGCAGCTGCTGGAGGAGCAGGCTGCTGCCGCCGCAGCCGCCGCTGCGGCTGCGGTGGCCGCGGCACCGTCGACCATGGGGGCTGCCATGCCGCTGCTGGGGCTTCCGGCTTCGGTGAGGCCTTGCGTAAGTGCATGTGATTGCCAGCTTGGCCGTCGGTGGGCCTGGCCGTTTGAACGCCCGGCTGACGCCGCTACGGTTGCTGCCGCTCGAGTAAGCACACCCACCACTGCACATCTCTCCGCACCTCTAGTCTCTAATTAGGGTGCTCACCACGATTCGCGCTGCACCCCTCAGGCCCCTGTCGCTGGCCCTGCTGCCCCGCAGGCCGACAACGCCCACCTGTACCCACTAGCTGGGGCCCTGGCAGGGGTCAAGCTTCCCTTACCGGCCGCCGCTCTCGCAGCCGCCGCAGCGGCAGCCGCTGCCGCCGTCGCCGCGCATGCGCAGGCTCAGGCTCGGCATGCACCGCCGCCAACCGAAGCCGCTGCCGGCCTTCCGACGCTGCAAGGCGTCATGGGCCCTGCGCATGCAGGCGCGCAGCCGCCACAGCAACAGCAGGAGCAGCCTCCCGGCCCGGGCCTCCCGGCCGTTGCACCTGCCGTCGGCGCCTTCGGCGGCGCTCCGGCAAATGCTGGCGACTGGGGGCATGCTCCTCACGGCGGCACGCTGCTACCAGCCATGGGGGCTGAGGCCGCGGCAGCGGCCGCAGCAGCCGCGGCGGCTGCATCGGCAGGTGACGCCGACGACGTCCTGGGGCTTCCGTGGCCGGGCTTCGAAGACTCACGGATGGCCTGGTCGCCGCCGCCGGCCTTCTCGCCGCCGCCGCTGCTAGATGCTCCGCAGCAGCCGCTGCAGCTGCCGCCGCAAACGATCTCCGCCCACGGCCCCGGCGCAGCCGTCGTCACGGCCCCAGTGCCGCCGGGGCCAAGGGCCGCGGGCGCACAGGGGCTGCCGCAGCTGCTGGACGGCTCCGGACCGACGGACCCTCGGCTGGCTTACACGCGACACGAACCGCGGCGGCGGTCGGCGCCCGGCGACGATGACGCTGCCTCGCCGCCGCGCGCCGCCGGGCCGCTGCCGCCGTCAGCGCCGCCATCGGCACCGCCGTCGGCCGGGCCGGCGCCGTCCGAGGGCGCCTGCATGTCCCTGGGCGGGTTCTCGGACGTCATGACGACGGGCTTCCGGTCATGCGTCGCGTCGCCCGGCGGCGGCCCGTCGGAGCAGGCCCATGCCGAGGGCCAGGCCGGCGGCGCCGTGCAGGCGCACTCGCACGGCCAATCACCGGTAGGGTTGCCGACTGTGACAAGCATCACCTAAAGAACATGTCGCTCGTGTTTGCAACCGCATGATTTTCCAGCCCAGATGTCATAAACAGGGCGGCGGCCCCACACTCGCAGGGCCACTCTCTGTCGATGCTGCTCGGCGCCGCCAGCACAGGCTTTGGCCTGACCGCCTTCCTGTCGGGCCTGGGTGCAACGCCGACCAAAAGCGTCGCAGCGGGCCCATCGCGCCCGCCGGACCATGGACCCGACGGTGGCAGCGACGGCGACGGCAGTAGCCTCCCGCGTGCGGACCCACCCGCGGTTGCTGCCGCTGCCGCCGCTGCCTCAGCGCCAGCGGCCGAGGCCGTCGCCGCGCTGTGGTCGCCGGGCGCCTCGCGGCTCGGCCCGCATCGTCGGTCCGCACGCACGGCGGCGGTGGCGGCAGGTAAGGGCGTGGCCGCGGCGGCGGCCGGCGCACGCACACCGCCTCAGGCGGCGCAAAGCCCGAGTAGCCCGGCCGCGGAGGCCGGGCGCGCGGCGCCCGGCAGCGCTCGGCAGCGCGGCGGCGCCGCACCGGGCTCGCTGCACCGCGCCACGCTGATGCGGTGCGGCGTCGATGTCACGCCGTCCTCTGACCCCAAAGCCAAGCGACGCAGCCGCATTGCCGCCGCCGCGCTGGCGGAGGCGGCGGAGGGCGGCGACGACGCGCCGGTGCCGAGCCCGTTCGAGGGCACGGCCCAGAACGACGGCAGCGACGGCGCTGGTGGCGGAGGCGGCGGTGGGGACAGCTGCGCTCGCGGGCCCGAGCGGCCGCTGTCAGGTTCTGGCGACCGGGCCGGCGGCGGCGCCAGGCGGCGAACACAGCCGTACCGGCCGCGGCCGCCGCTCTTCGCCGACGAGCCGCCGCCAGCAACAGCGGGTGGCGCTGACGGCAGCGCGGCAGCGGTGGGTCCGGCAGGGGCCGACGGCGCAGGGCCTGCGGCAGCCGAGGTCGGCGACGAGGACGGGGAGGCGGAGGAGCTCGCGCGGGCACGCAAGCGTCTGAAACTGGACGACGGCGAGCCGCCGCTGCCGCCGCCGCAACCACAAGCCCGGAGCGGTCCGAGCCCTGGCGCCGCCGAGCATGTTCCGGCGCCGGCGTCGACGCTGCCGCCTGTGGAAGCAGGACCCGGCGGCGCGGCCGTCGTGGTCCCCACAAGTTCTGGTACACGGAGCGGCAGCAGAGGGCTGGACGCAGCGGCCAGGAATGCGCCAGCGACCGGGCCTGCGGAGCCCGGTGGTTTCGAGGCCGCGCAGGGGGCCGCAGGCTATGGCGCTGCGCCGCAGGCCCCCGCGCAGCCGCTGGCCGAGCAGCTGCCACCGCAGCAGCCGGCGGGTGTGGGCAGCAAGCGGGGGGCGGCAGCCCAGGCGGGCAGCGGGCCGAAGCGCGTGCGGGGCGCGAGCAAGGCCGGGCGGGGAGCGGCGGAATTGCCGGAGGCAGCGGATGCCTCGCCTGCAGCCGACGGCGCGCCCAGCGCCGCAGCGGGTGCGCCACAGAAGCCGCCAACTGGCAAGGCGACTGGCCAGAAGCGCGGCCGGGCTGGCGCTTGCAAGGCTGCAGCAGGACCGGAGCCCTGCACCGCCGCCGCAGCAGCGGCGGCAGGCGCGACGGCGCCGCCGACGGTTGCCCACGACGCCCCGCAAGCCAAGCCCAGCTCAAAGCCGCCCAAGGCCCCCTCACGGCGGGCCGCTGCCTCGACGCAACGCGCGACGCGGGCCGCTGCGGCCGCTGCCGCAGCGCTGGCCACCGCGCTGCCGCCGCCGCCCAGCGCGCCGGTGTCGGCGGAGGCCTCTCCCGCTGGACTGCTTAGGCTCGGCCATCGCGGCGGCGTCGCTGACGATGGCGTTTTGGCGGGATTGCTGTCTTCCGGGGGCCCGCTGGCGAGCGACACGCCCGGAGGCGGCTTGAGCGCCCTCCGCTCGCTGCTGTGCGACGGGGACACCACCCTCGGCGGCGCGCTCGACTTCGTCTCACTGCTGCCCTGTATCAGCACCCGCAGCCTCGCCGCCACCGGCACCTCCCCGCCGCTGCCCGGCGGCGTCGCAGCCGCGCCGCCGGTCACGGCCACGGCTGCCACTGCAGCGCCGCCGCCGCACTCGGCCATGGCCTCTGTCGCCGGCGCCGGCCGGGCCGGGCCCGGCCCGTTCGCAGGCTTCCCGTCGCCGCCGCCTGGGGCCGAGCTGCTGCAGATCACGCCGTTTGCGCCCAGCACCTGCTCACTAGGTACCATAAACACAATGGACCTAGCGCACGTCTTCAGCGCGCTCAGCAGCTGCTCGCTCGACGCCTTCCGGACCCTGCACGGGCGGCCTGACGGCGCCGCCGGGCCGGCGCCGGCGGCCGCCAACACCGCCGCTGCCAGCGGTGACGGCGCCGCTGCCGCCGGCGACGCTGCGCTGGACCCCTGGTCGCGGTTCATGGGCGCCGTCAGCCCGACGTCGCAGAACAACTCGGCGACGCGCCGACCGGGCGCTGCTGCCGGTAGCGCGGGGCAGGTGCGGCCGATGACGCCGGCAGCGGCGACAGCCAAGTCCACGGCTGGCAGCCCTGAGGCGGCCAAGGCAGCGGCCGGCGGCGGCGTCAACGCGGAAGCAGGTGCCGTAGCGACGGCAGTGCCGACGGCAGCGGTGCCGGGGCCAGCCTCTGCGGCGCAGGAGCCGCCGGCGGCGGCGGCCAAGCTGCCTGGCACCCGCGAGAGGCCGCCTGGGCCTCCGCAACACAGCGCCACAGTGCCGGCTAGCGGCGATGCGCCATCAGGCGTGCCCGGCAGTGCTGTGGACATCGTAGTCGCCCCGAGCGGGGAGCCAATCAAGTCAGCAGCGCTGCCGCCTGCGCAGCCCTCCTCTGCTGCTCCCGCCGCAGTATCTGGGCAGCCGCCACCGGCCCCAGTCGCCGCAGCCCGCCCCGCCGCCATGCCTCCGCCGGTCCCCAGGCACGGCGTCGCGCCGCCGCCGGCCCACGAGAGCGTGCGGCTCTTCGGGCGGCTCGTTGCCAAGCCACTGCCCGTGGCTAGTTCCACGATGCCTGCGCCGCCGCCGCTGCTCCGCCACGCCGTCGCCGCCGTCGGCGTCACTGGTGGTGCTGCGGAATGCGAAGCAGTGCGGCAGCCCGCTGCCGGCCTGCCGGCTGCACAGCCGACAGAGCCGGCGCCGGCATCCGCGGCGGCGCTGCAGCAGGCCGCTTCGGAGACGGCGGCGCCCGCGGTAGTGGTGCCGCGGCAGCAGGAGCTCCCAGTGACGGAGCCGCCGTCGCGTCCGGATGCGGATCCGGCACCCGCGCCAGCGCCGCCGCTGCCGCCGCCGCCGCGGGCGGTAGCGCAACAGCTTGCCAGGGAGCTGCTGAGCCCACCGGAGAGCGTCGGCGGCTGCAACGCCACACCCGCGGCGGCGCTGCCGCGCGCGCCGATGCTGCCAACGCCCGCCACTGCTGCCGCGCGCGCGACGCCGGCGGCGGCGACCCACTCGGTCGGCGACGCCTTTGGCTTTGTGGCCGTCGGCGCGCCGCTGTCGCTGACGCCGATGCCGATGCCCGACGTCGCCACCGCCGCCAAGGGCCCGGGCCGCGCTGCGGCGGGCCGCGCCGCCGCCGCGGCGGTGCCATCGATGTCGCAGTGGGCTTGCCACGACCCGGCGCGCGCCGCTGACGGTGGCCGGGGGAACCCAAATGGGGACGATGCCAGCGGCGGCCGGGGCGACGAGTGCGGGCCCGGCGGCGGCGGCTGGCAGCGGCGGGCCGTCGACACGCCGGGCAACATCTCGTGCTTTAGTCACGTGGCCCGCAGGGTGGCAGCGGTAGAGCAGCGGCTCGCGGAGACGCCCTTCTCCGCGCCCGCACCGCAGCTGCCGCGCTGCGGCTCATCCGAGGCCGAGGCGGACGCGGCGGAACCGTCCGGCGGGGGCGCTGAGGCTGTGGAGCCGCTGGCGGAGCCGCAGCCGCCCGATGCGGCAGGCAACGGGCTGGCGCCAGGGGCGCCAGCGGAGGCGCAGCCGCCGCCGGCCACCGAAGCTGTTGTTGCGGTGGCCTGGACCCGTGAGCAGGACCAGCTGATTCTGCGGCTTCTGATGCGGTTGGGAGAGCGGCCGGAGACGTGGGAGGCGATTGCTGTGCAGCTGGGCGGGGGCGTGAGCGCTGACGCGGTAGCGCAGCGCGGGCAGCTGCTGATGGAGCGAATGCTGGCGGCGATCTGACGTGTGGGTCGGACAGGGCGGTGCGGGTGCGGGGGAGCAGGACTATGACGGGCCTCGTGCTAGAGCGGTGTTGGACATGACACGAGACGAGCTGCGTTTTGGCGTGGGTACTTCCCCTGCGCAGCGTTTATTCATCCTTGCGACTTCAAACTGGCAAGACCACAAGGCACCCGCGGAAGTATGCACGCGGTTGGCCCAAAACCGTGCATGGCTGTTGCATACCCGTGTTGCATATCCATGCCGTGCCGATACTCTATGCCCAGTATAACACTGTCAATACATCAACACACCTGACACCAGAACAGTCAACAACGCATTGAACCACGGAATCAGAGGCCGATTCTTCAGCCTAACGTCACACTAGCGACAAATTGCCACCTCGGTCTTGTTCTTGTGACTTCGCCCCCGGCCCCCGGCCGCCGGCCGCCGCTGGCATCGTCCCCATTTGGGTTCCCCCGGCCACCGTCAGTGGCGCGCGTCGGGTCGTGGCAAGCCCACTGCGACATCGATGGCACCGCCGCGGCGGCAGCGCGGCCCACCGCAGCCCGGCCAGGGCCCTTGGCGGCGGTGGCGACGTCGGGCATCGGCGTCAGCGACAGCGGCGCGCCGACGGCCACAAAGCCAAAGGCCAGCCTTCCTCGCTGCCCCCTTCCGGCCTCCTTCGCCGATCGGCGCCGCCACCCTCCAGAGGGATGAAACGACCCGGTACAGCAGCCTGACCCCGGTCACGTACATTTGCAGCGGGGAGGGCTCGCTCGCGATTTATATTCTCAGCGAGCGGGGCCCGGTGCTAGTCCGCAACCCGAACCTGGGGGGGGGGTGTCGCTGGCGGTCAGGATTGGAGCCTGGGGGGGGCCGCTGGCCTATATATATATGGGTGTTGCAAGGCTGATGGGGTCTGAACGTGTAACAACGACAAGAGCAACCCTAAAGCAAAGACAGGCAAGGCTGGGGGGCAGCACAGGGCGTTGAGCACAGTTGACGATTGCGGCGGCGGCGGTGAGGAATAGCACCTGGGGGGGGGCTCGGCGGCGGTACGGATTACGAACTCGGCGGCCCTGCGACGGTGCGGATTGGAAGCACAGAGGGCCTGCGTGACCAGGTACATGCGCAATCTTACCACCTGGACCCCCTATTTCAGCCCTCTGCTCGTACTCAACTGCTGGATTGGATTCTGTTGGACGACTGGAATCCTTTCGTCTGCGCCGGGAGTCAGCCCTGCTGCTGGCAGAAGCCCCCGTCGTCCGCCACGCATGGGGTGACGCAGGGCTGGGCTGGATTTAGACAACGACGGCCCTGCATGGCAATGGCCGGCAGGTACGCCGCATTCGATTGGACCACGAAGCCGCGGCGGCCACCGCGGTGGAACGACATGCGTTAGTTGAGGTACTCGAGTGCGACCCTAGAGGACGACATTCACGGCGCCCTGTTGGCGTGCTGCAGTAGGCAGGCGTAGCTAGGTGCTGTTGCGGCACGTCCAGGAGCCTTACTTCAGGTGCGAGAGGCGGCACGGAAGCAGTGGAAGCAGCTAGCGCGGGTAGCTGTTGGCAATGCGATTGGGATAATTGGGAGAGCGGTGAGAGGTGGCGCGAGACGGCTGGGGTGGTGCTGGCTGGGGTGCCGTGCGGCGGTACGCGGGGCAGCCATGAAGGGCGCGCGGCCTTAGTTCGGCCGAAGCAAGGCTTACATTGCTGTAGACGCATGCCTCTTGTTGGGTGCCTCAGATGCACGAGTCTCGATACAAAGCTCGCTACAGATCAGAGCCTGGCGCTAGATAGCTGCTGCTGACCAGTCGGATCTACATGCCTGGCCACATGGTCCCCATGCAAGCCTTCATTCAATACCCTGACTTGCGCACTGGCTCATCAGCATGGATAGCCCTCAAACATGACCATGGACCGACAGCCGCTACCGTGCGCCACTAACTAAAGCTACACGAACTAACGCTACAAACACAGCGCCGTCACGCTGCAACCAACCTGCCGCCCAACATCCCGTAGATCTCATTTCAGCTGCTGGCGTGTCGAGCCCCAACACATTACTATGCCGCCTAAACCCTACAGCCGTATGCATGCCCGCCAGCCACCACTGCATTGCAATCCTCGCTCACAGCCAACATCACGCAGGGGAGGTCGTCAGCCCCTCCTGGCTACCATTATTGGCTCCCATTGATGCATGTCTCTCTATCGCACACACTGGCTGCGCATGGGCAAGGCATGGCTTTCTCTCACACGCGCACACGCGCTAAAATAATGCGCACCGTAAGTCTCGTAAGGTAGGGGCACGCACACGGCGTTGACGCTTCACAGCACGGCCCGGCGCTGTTGCGTCATCGCCCATATGATTGAGTCGTCATGCCGTGACATACGCTGCAGGATTCCATGTATGGCCCCTGCTTCTCCGCCCGCCAGCCCTACGCCTACACCTTACCACCCCACCGACCGCCGCCCACACAAGCCACCAGCGGTGGCATGCGCCTCTCCTTCGCCCTACAGCCCAGCATGCTCGCTCGCACTCCGTCTCAGCAGGAGGGCGGGACACGAGCTGTGGCAGATGGACTCAAAGTTCAGATCCCACAGAAAGTACTCACCCCCGGCAGCTTGCGCATGAGGGGAATCAGAAGGCACCAAGGGCGTTCCTACTCGCTCGAGCGAGAGCAACAGGACGGACGGACACAATACGAGTGTTCGACTCGACAACGCACGGCCCACATCCATGTGCGCGCCCACGCTCCCTCCCGAGCCAACACCCGTAGCGCCTCACAAGCCTACTCCGGCTTCCTCGCACCCGCGTGTGGGCGCTGCTGCGGTCAAGACCCCAGCCCCCAGATCCCATCCACCTTCAGCAGCGCTTTCTAGGTCCATACCTGGACCGGACGACGAGGGCCGCACCCGAGCTCACACGACAGCCGACTGCAGTCCAGCTCCACTGCGACGCAGCAATCAGCAGCTCTTGGGTGGCGGGCGCGTCCAGGGCTGCACAGCCCGTCGTGCAATGTGCATCGAGGCAGCCGACCGCCACATGGAGTCTACACCATCCACCGCAGTAATAACCACAGCGACGAGCCAGAACACTGCAGGTCTCAGGCCCACTTTCAGGCTGGCTGTCGAGCTCAAGCGTACGTCCCACGACCCTAGCCCACCATCGCAAATCAGCAATGCGGCCTACGACGCTGAACAGGCGCCAGGAGTGCGCTTCCATCCAGTACCCCAGCCGAAGCACGGCTCCCAACCCCCGCCACACCTTCACAGGTCGTGGCACTCTTGGATACTGACCAATGCAATAGAATGTCATGAATGACGCAACCACCACGGTGCTCAAACAACTCAGGCACGCCAGCCAACCAACCCCACCGAGTCAACTGCAGAACCGCCGCCTGGATGGGCGGCGCCTGTCGCAGCCGGCGCCTGCGGCGCTCTGCGCTGCTGCCCTGGGCTGCACGCAGCCTGCATCCCCCCAGACCCACCATCGTGCTCAATGATCTTTGGCCTTCCACGACGCGAGGGCCGTGCTGCTAAAGCAGCTGCCGGGGTATCCGCCATCACAGCTGTGCCTCGGGCCCGAGCGCGGCGCCGCCGGCGTCTCCGATGTCCGCGCTCCGTACCAAGCCCAGGCGCCGCGCCGACCAGCCGGCCAGGTAGCCCGTCTGGCTGGCCACGACTGGTGCGCGCCCCCCCAGCGTCGCGACGGTCGCCAGCGCGCCGGAGCTGCTGCCGTCGGTGGTCGGCGCGCTCGTCCTCGCCGCCGCAATCATGGCCGAGAGGTTGGCGGCCGCAAACGACAGCTCCAGCGCCGTGGTCGCGCCGGAGCTGGGGCTGGCTCGGTCGCCAACGAGCTCCTCGTTCGACCCAGAGCTGAAGCCGCGAGGCCTCACAGCGTCGAAGTCCGGTTGTCCGCTGCTCAGGGCAGCAGGCGGTGTTTGCTTGGTCGGCGGCAGCTGTGCTTCCAGAGACGGCCGCGTCTGGCAGGAGCTGCACCGAAGCGACGCCATGCCCGTCGTGTCGACGGTCGTGGCCGTGAAGCGCCAGCCCATCGACGACGAGTACGCATTGTCGACGCCGCTCGCGGCCGCCGCGTCCGAGGCGCCACTGGGCAGGCCTGGCCCCGACATGAAGCCGGAATTGGGCCGGCCGGCGTGCGGCAGCATCGGCCAGGGCTGCAGTTCGGGGATGGTGCTGACGAAGCACGCGGCGGCGCCGCTGGGGCTGCTGCCGGTCCGACTGGAACTAGCGGCCCAGGCCGGCCCGCTGTCCAGGGAGCTCGTGGCCGTGGCCGAGGCAGCGCCGCTGCCGAGGGAGCTCGCGGCGGCGTTGCTGCCGCCACGGCTGATGGCTGGCGATCGCGCCGCCGCCCGCAGCTGCGCCCACGGCTGGGCCTGCTGCCCCGCTGCCGCCGCCATCTCCGCGGCCACGGCTCCAGCCGGCGGCCCACCGGGCGCAGCGAGATTGGCCTCGGCAGGCCGGTCCTCGATGGCCATCGTGGCCGGGCCCACGCAGGCATCTCGGCCCACGGGCCCCCCTGCGAGAGCGGCTGTGGCGCGTGGCGCTTGCGCGTCACTGGGGCCGTCGGCCGGGCTGGGACCGGCGGCGACGATGCCGGAGCTGACGTCAAAGCTGAAGCGGCTGGGGCGCCGTGTTGACAGCAGGCCGGGCGGGCGCGGCTGCGGGGCTGCATGGAGGGCCGCCGCCGCCGCGGCTGGGGCTACCGCCGCGGGCAAGAAGGGCCCGCCCATCGTCTCAGCGCAAGCGGAGCTCGGACGTGCCGCGCCGCCGGGGCGCGGAGCCGCGGGGAGAGCCGTGGCGGATTGCGCCCGCGTCGCCAGGTCCCCAGGCTGCGCAGACCAGAGCAGCGGCGGCAAGCCCGCGGCGGCGCCTTGCTGGGCGCTCGGCGGCGCCGGTGGGGCGACTGATGCCGTGGGGCCTGAGCGCATGCCGGTGGCTGTGGAGGGCGGCTGCCGCTGCGGGGCTGCCTCGAGCGTGCGCACGGTGACGTCCGAGTGGCGCCGGGCTGTGCTGCCAGTTGGCACGACGGGCGCCTCCTGAAGCTGAGGCAGGAGGCTGTGCATGCGGGACATGGCGCGTGTCGCGGGCGCCGTGGGGGCTGCCACGAAGCGTGCTTGGGGCTCTGGGTGCCAGACGTGTTTTGCCAGCCTGGGGACAAAGGTCAGGGGCGTCAGGGGCGATGGGATGTTCACGGTACGGTGGTAACAGCGGATGCGCGGAAGGTTGTGGTGGATGGTCAGAGCAGTCCCGCTGCCGCAGCCCCACATACCCGCAGACGAAGGTGCCGTTCGGCACCTTGCCCTCGCGTCGCAGGCCGCCGCCCCAGCCGCGACGGGCGGACAAGGCGGCGAACGTCAGCTCCTCGCAGCCGGGACCAGCCGCTGCCGCGGCCTGTCGCGTGGCTGCGTCGCACAGCACCTGCCCCGACGCCGCCAGCCCCGCCAGCTTGGTCGCGGCCGCCACCACGCGCCCGCCGTAGGTGAGGCAGTGGGAGGAGGGGCTCACCAGCCAGCTGGCGCGGCCCGTGGACAGGCCGGCGCGAACCCTGGAGAGGGCAGAAAGCAAGGGGCAGAGAGGCGACACGGTCGCTTTCCGAAAGGGCAAAGAGTCACCTGGTGAAAGCGCTGCTGCAACAGCCTTGTAGGACGCGCTACTGCCCGCGGCTCACGTATGCACGACCGCATCCGGTGCAGGAGGCCTTTGCCCAACAGCCGGCAGTCGCGCCTTCGCACCTCAAGCCGCGCAGTAGCAGCTGCGGCACCAGCACATCGTCGTCGTCATCGCCGCCGGCCTCGGCCTCAGCCACGCTATGCGTGCGGAGCCCTGCTTGGGATCCTGTCACGCGACCGCTGCCGGCGTGTCCAGCGGACCGCAGGCGGTAGCTCCTGCCGCCGCGCGGGCTGAGCCCTAGCAGCCGGGTGATTGAGGCGGCTGAGGATTTGGTGGGGTTGCCTCCGGGCGTCAGAGGACGCACACAGTCCAAGCTATTGACCTTGCGACCGGAACTGGACCTCACGACCGCCTGTGTAGGGCGGGCGTGAAACCGAGGATGGGCAGGGGCGCAGCAGGCGTGGCGCATTGCGGTGCGATGGGCATACCAAGGCCCCGCCATCGTGCTAGGGACCACCGTACGGTGCAGCACGGAGCTGGGTCAGGCGAGCGATGGGCCCGCGCGCACCTCAATTGACACGGGAATCGTCAGCGTAGGAGGCGGCTTCGCCAGCCGCGACCTTGTCACGGAAGGCCCCGCCGGCTCCGCCACCGCCGCACGGCCGTGCAAGGCGGCGTCCTGCCGGCCAATCGCCAGCGCCGCCGACACCCCGGCGCTGCTGCCCTCCGCGCCAGAGCACGACGGGATGGGCTGCAGCGCCGCCGTGCGCGAGCCCGCCATGTCGTCACCGTCCGGACCGGCCGCCAGCTGCGCCGACAAGGGGAGAACTCTCCGTCCGCACACGCTGCGAGACCGCTGCAGCGCCAGCGGCCTGGCGCCAGCCGGAATAGCAAAGCTGGCGGACGCGTAGGGACAGGAGCCGGCGCAGCTAGTGTCCTCGGCATGGTGCGAGAGGCTTGCGAAGTTGCAGGAAGCTGGCACCCAGGAGCTGGGGCTCACAGCCAGGCTAGTGCCGCTGAGCGGCGGGCGACGCCGTGACGGTTGCGAGTGATGCGAGTGCTGGGGGTGCTGCGAATGCTGCGAGTGGCGAGCTGCATCGAAGCTGAGATTGGGCAGCGGCTCTGCACTGCCGGCGGCTTCCACCGCCTCGCCCAGCTCGTGCCCCAGGAGCGCCTGAGGGGAGGGCGTGTGTTGGAGTGGCTACTTGCCAGAGAGCGCTGTGACTGCTGCAGTGCGTCAGACTACGAAACAGGTTCTGGCGGCCAGAGAGCCGGCGCACCACACACGACACGCACCTGCGGCCACGGCGCCTCCAGCAGAGCGCGCCGCAGGCCCTCGGCCCAGCGCACGGCCGCTGCTGCGTCGCAGAAGGCCACGTGCAGCTCGTCGGCGGAGGAGTGGCCCTCCACCTATTATGCGCGGTAAGCCGAGAGGGGGCAGAGGCCATAGCCGGTAAAGCCCTACAACTCACACCCTGCCATGCATGACCGCCCAACCGTCCAAGCACTGCATTGCATAGCAAGGGCCCTACCAGGAAGCCGGGCGTGGCTCGGGACGCCGACTGCTGCAGCTCCTCCGCCACGACACGCTGGAACACGTCGATCGACTCGGCCGCGACCGCCTCGCTCCAGGCCCGCAGCGCCGGCAGGCACGGCACCTGTAGTACGACGTACGACACATCTCCCGTACTTGGAGCGTCGTACACCTGGCTCAGGCTTCGCAGGCTGTCGGGTTGCTGCCGCAGCGACGCCGGCCAGAGCGCAACCCGCTGGCTCAGGGCGGGCGCCGTGGCCCACACGAAAGCATGCACGCTAGTCGCAACCGCCGGGCTGCCAGTATCGCGGGGGCTGGTGGTTGCGGCCGGGCTGCTGGCCTGCAGGTGCGAGCTGCCGGCGGGTGACTGCTGGCCCATGGTCCATGTTGAGTATGAACGTGGCTGGCAGCCGGGTGCTGCCTTGGTCTCAAGGTGGGTTGCGAGCCGCATCAGCTGTGGCCAGAGGGGCACATGGCGATCAAGCTCACGTCGTCGGGAACACAAGACCTGGGGCTAGCTAGATATCAGCAAGCGGGCGATCTGAACTTCATCCTC